>JBBPOF010000242.1:0-32535 GCA_038091315.1 Porphyrellus cyaneotinctus | reverse complement strand
CTGTCGCGACACATGGAAACCATCATATGATCGGCGTTATCATTAGTAACGAGGTCCGAACCTCGGCACTCAGCCGCAATTTGAAGGACTCGAATGATAGCCACATTTCTCCGGGACTCGTGATTCATGCTCTTCGATCAAATACCGTTGAAAGTTCAAGCTCAACAGTGCTAGTACCGACAGCCTGATCGAACGGCAACTCCACATTCCTGGGTTTAAGCTATTCCGCTTGACTACGCCAACAATCCAAACGCACAGGAAGTCAACAGAATTTCTCATGTCATGCATTTCGTTTACCTATAAGAGGTGACGAACCATGTGAGTTGTGCATGTCGTGACATCATTCTTGCGATCGAGCCCCAGTACTCTAGCGTCGAACTACAATTAGCAAGATGGACTTGGACCATTTCCAGACATCGAGTTGCAGGTAGGCAGGTCACAATTGTTCGAATTTTCGACTGTGCTGTACCCCCAGTGCGCAAAGAAATCTGCCTCATGGCCAATACGTAACACTGGCAGAAGGATGGGGTAACAGGGTTTGCCAGTGGAAACACAGCCCACCGTGATGGCCATAAGATCTTCTTTCGATTTACTACCCCCAAAATCAATTGGTGCCCTTTTCTTTCATCTTTCCCCGCCAGGCTTGGTATGTGCCGTCACTTTTTCCGAAATCCTTCAAGGTCTAACGCTCCGCTCGACTTGACAGACTCTCTAGCCCCCCACAATCGTTTACCATTTCACAGACCAGGTTCACGTCCTTCATGGCAGAATCATCTTACTACCCTCTTCATTTCTCGAAAGATGCCGTGGATGTCGCCGCCTCACCGCCCCCTACCAAAGGGGACCCAGATCCCATTCATCCAGCTGACGACATTACAGCGTCTCCAGGGTCACGCTCTAGCGGGTTCCTCGCACCTTTGCACCGTCAACGATCTCACAAAAGCCAGTCACCCGGCCGTCCGCCTGCATGGCGCACGCTCGGAACACCGCTTGGGATGGGCCTCTTGCCAATCTTCGCCATTGCTTATCTCGCGTTCTGTTACACTGTCCACGGGAGGGTCGTACCAGTCAGCACATACGGGCTCTACGCTATTACGCCGGAGCACTTGGGTAGGTACCATACATATTCCGTCTCATGCCTCATGCCTAAAGCCTTCAATTTACCCGAATCATATAGCTACAATCAAAGGCGGTATAACATCTATCAGCATCGTCATCATCTCGATAGCACTCTACCCAATCTACGACATCATTTCGAAGCTGAGGGTAAGTGCAACGTCCTGTTGGATGATGTTGCTTATGTATGCAATCTGTAGAGTGAAGAATTCTTCCGCGTCCTAGCATCTCGAAGTCATGGTGTTCCGTTGGAAACAATTAACTACATCTCGACTCCATCTTTTTCACAGCTTGACACGATCCTGGCGATGTGGAGACATAGGTGTTCCAATTACTATATTCTTGGAATCGTTGCTTCCCTCCTGGTCTGGATCACAGCAACGCTCGCTCCAGGTGCCTGTAAGTGGCATGTATCGTCACGAAGATTCCCACGCTTATTTTTTGATTCTGCAAAGTGACAGTCGATAGTGTGTTAGCTGATGGAGCATTAATGGCTTTTGCCATCGGAGCGATTCGCCCACAGAGTGTATTAAAGTGTGTATAATCATTGTTGGTCGGTGGATCCCTGATTCTAGGATTGTCAGTGGCACAGACCTTACAGAGCCAGCATTCTATGCATCTGCGAACACTGATACGGCGGCTTCCATCGCGTGGGCCGAAACGGAACTCGGCGTGCAGTACTCTTTTGCGGTGGAAAATACGTCAGACGCGGATTATGCTGCCTTCATTGCGCCTTCGCCGCTTGATCTGTCCACCACCACGAGCGCGAGATGGTTGTCTGATGTGATCGGGATCAATCCAACGTGTTCTTGGGCTTCCACGAACCTCACTTCACCTATCCAAATTTCCTCCAATTTAACGTCGAGCTTCAATCGATACTTTGCAACAGCATACCTGGCTGACTTCAACTTGGATGTTCAAGTGAACTCTGATGACCTAAGTAAGTTCCTGAAACATTTTTTGTTCTGTGTTCTTTGATATTCATGCCCTGGTACTTTGCAGCGTTCGGCGAGAAAACAGTTGTCACAGTCAAAAACCCCACTAATTCTGCTGTGACCAATCATACGACGCATGCTCCCACAGTAGACGGTTCAACAGTGTTCCTACTGGGCCAGTGTCAATCTGGTTGCTCCTCTAACTTCCCTGTGGAGGTCAATCTTGATTTGACAGGCTTAAACACTACCTTTACGATTGCTCTTACTGACCAGACATGGTCCCTTGCGATCTTAGCATGTGTGCCAAACCTCACGATCGAAACACGTGAAGTGCGAAGCAACGGACATGGTCTCCTGAGTGTGCAGCCGCGTCCAGTTAGTCGTCCGTTGACGCGCCAAGGCAACCTCAATCACGTTCAGACTACTGCTTTATTTTCGATTGCGACAATGTCGCTCACGCAATCCGCTGGCAAGCTCTCTGGACACCTCCAGCTATATTCTTCGTTGGGATCACAACTTCAGGCAGACCTCCTGTTCGGAAAATCACAGATAAGCGCCCTCCCGAACAGCGACGACGGGTCCGACAAGTCTGTAACGCTCACTCCTGCACCGATCGAAGACATCACGCAAGTATACACCCACATTCTTCAGTCTGTGGCGAAAAGTGCGTTCCACCTCTTCCCCTGTTATCACCCTTTATCAAAGCGCCGCTTTCCCAACAGCTTATCTCGCGGGTTACTTGGGCACTGCTTACGTCCCCGGACGCATCTCTGTCTCTGAACTCGTGTTCGCTGCCTCCATTCCAAACTTGGCGGTCTCGACTGCAATGTTTGTACTCCTTGTTGCACTGATCGTCGTTGCCAGTTTCAGACCCGGCAAGGATATCGGATTTACACTCGTTAATGTTGCTGCAGCTGTCCATGGATCAGAGCTTCCCGCCCAGTTCGTGCAGATAAAGAGCGAGCAAATGACTGGTGCATACGGACGAACAGATGAAGAAGCGGAAGGGGGCGCAGCAGTGGACGGTGCAGAGGATGCGGTTGCGATGGGAAAGGTGCATCACGGTGACGGTGACGTCTCAACCGACCAGCAGAATGTCGTGGAGATGTTTGGTGAGAGGAGAATTTACATGCAGAGACGGGTGGATGGCTCCCCGGTGTTACACATGACTTGAGGGTGCCGGGATTCAAGTACCGTACTCGGAGTGTATGTGGCTCCAATTTTATGAACAGGTGAATATACCCCCTCATATGGTACGGTCTGGTCACCAGACTAGGAAAACTGAGGGAGGCAGTGATACCCCTGACGCTAACCATGGTAGTATGACACGCGAAGAGATTCTACGAAGGTAGGTCGGGCTAATCCAACAAAAGACATCGTTAATGATCAGAGTGGTTATTGAACTGGACGATTACTCATGATTAGGCTTTTCCAACCAATGAGAGGCGCTGTTTGGCAAAGGCTTTGAAAACAAACAAACGTCTGATCCAGCATCCCATGTTATAAACCCGCTTGCACTACTCGATGTGGAGCGTCATGCTACGCGTACATGGACCACTGAGGCGTTCTGCTCAGCATGTGCTCATACTTTCCAAGCGTACTCAGTCCACTCTATCTGGCGCAAACGCCATAGACCAACTCGAAAAAGACGGCGCGCGCATACTCCGGGCCGTGCAAAAGCGTGTCGAGACGAGAAAAGAATTGCTTTCCAAGGCGAGTCCTCGAAAAACTGGTATTTTCGCCATGAGTGACCGTAGAAAAGATGCCGGAATCTATGTTGTCTCCGGAAGACATTGCGTGTGCGCGTCACGTCAAGGAATTGGAGCCTCTGCACGACGCGTGGACGTCATGGATGAAAACAAGAGAGGTACGTCCGTTTTTCTAGTTCTCCTTACGTTCGTCACACATAACGGACCTCAGTAGTCCCTGTTAGATACCCTCCCTCTGCTGACGGACACTGACCCAGCCATGCGCTCCCTGGCCGAAGAAGAGTTCACGACGCTCAAGGAGAACCTTTCGACGTATATCTCGACGACGTTTCCAACACTGCTCGTTCCGCCCTCGCAGACGCGCGCGTTCTCCGCGTTGTTAGAGCTGAAGGCGGGCGTGGGCGGGTCGGAGGCGACATTGTTCCTGACAGACTTGTTGCGAGTGTACGTGCGCTACGCTCACGCGTGGGGTTGGCGTGCGGACGTGATACAGCGTGCGGAGGTGGCCGGGGGAGGAATGCGTGAGGCGATCGTGGAGGTGAAGGGGGAAGGCGCATATGATGCGCTACGGTGGGAGACTGGAGTGCATCGCGTACAGCGCGTTCCGGCGACGGAGGCGAGTGGACGGGTGCATACAAGCACTGTGGCGATCATCGTGGGTGTTCCATTTTTGGGGGGCGGGCTGTCGGATCGTATGCTCAGTGCACGTAGGTGCTTCCGCTCAGCGAAGAGGCTGAACCTACTGCGGACGATAACCTGTTCAAGATGGAGGACGTGAAGATTGAGGTAATGCGTTCGCGTGGTGCAGGTGGACAGGTTCGCCCTCGTTTGCGTTCTGTATTGAGCGTCACTCATCCTTTCTTGTCAGCACGTCAACAAAACCGAGTCTGCCGTGCGGTTGACACACGTTCCCACGGGCGTGACGGTGTCAATGCAGGACGAGCGGAGTCAACACCAGGTGAGCATCGCCGTTGACCTCTTTGTTGATCCTAGTCATTTACGCGTCTTGTTGTTCTAGAACAAGCGTCGAGCGTTCCAAGTCCTCAGGGCCCGCTTGATGGACATGAGAATTACTAGAGACATTGCCGAGCGCCGCGCGGCCCGTCAGAACCTCATCCGAACGGCTGATCGTAGCGAAAAAGTTCGGACGTACAACTATGCCCAGGCGGGTGGTCAATCGCTTTTCGCTCAAGGCGATCTCCCTTGACATTTCTACCCATTTAGGACCGCGTCACCGACCACCGTATAGGCTTGTCGTTGATGAATCTTCAGTCTTATATGGAGGGTGATGGCGTACAGGAGTTCTTGGATGCGATGCGGCGTAATTGGGGGGAAGAGATAATGGAGGAAGTCGTCGGCGAAGCGGACTAGATGCATTGTACTACATTCGTAAGTGGATCTAGCATTGTATTTAAATCTTGGAGCTATACTGCAGATGAATCAGGATGACAGAATGCCATCACTACGAACACCAATTAATGAAAGTCATGGGATTATTAGCAACTTTGGTACTACCCTGTCACTTACCAGCACACCTCCACAAGTTCAACAGCGACGTTGGAAGTTCTTCCCTCTCGACAGTCCTTTTTCAGTCAGATGCGAACACCACTTGCATCTATCTTCCAATATGCTACAGCCGCAGTGTCAACCCCAAATTCTGCTCGTATGGCTATGGTGACTATGATGGAGCTCTAAGTTTTGGCATTTCCAATCGACTTCGGTCAGCGACGAAGGTCGATCAAAGGGTGTTCCGGTGCAAGAATAAGAAAGATGCAACACAATTAGTTGGCGTCTCGTATGCACGATTTCGAACGTCCATCAAAGAAAGCATCGTAAATGCGCAATCACTGCAAGACGGAATCGTCCCTCTGGCACGTTCAAGGACAGTAAGTGGTTCTTGCCTGGGCTGGACTGCGACTGCAGGCGCTTCATAGCAATCCGTCTGACTTCTCCATACTAGTGTGTTGGCGCAAACTGCCATCATTGAGATGTCATATTCACAAAGTGGACGATAATCATCAATGGATGTGGATACATATTTCAGAGCATGGAAGGGCGCTCGCTCATGTACCCCAGAGTTAACTAGTTCCGGTGGAAGCCCGCCAGTTGGACGACCGGCGTTCCTTACACCTTGATGCCCGTCAAGAGTAAACGGTGATTAAATTGCATCTGAACCTCTGTTAAGAGTCAATTTCGAGTGTATCGCTTCGTCGTCAGCTCTCAACCTAGGCGCGGGTAGTTTAAGGAGAAAGGAAGTGTGAGAGTCCGTACGCCATCATGCACCCGCAAAGCAGAGTAAAAACCTGTAGCGTAAGTGGCGGTTCTGAGCACCTGATGCCACTGTAACGGGCTCGTAAAGTAGACCACGGGGTGTAAGGGTTCGGTAAGTACGGATACGCTGCTTCGATCGTTCATCAAAAGGAAACTATTCAAACGCTCAAAAGGAACGCAGGAAAAGCTAACCGTAGCCACCAAGCAGCACGCCACCAATACCAAGTCATCAAAGCACGTCCAGGACCTGTATGCAATCGATCAACGTCTCCAACGGCGTCTCTTCCCGTATGCGCACAGTGATTACGCTCTCCGCACTCACTCTCCTATACTCTGCCATGTGGTGCTTCGTCGGCATGAACAAGAGCGCACCGAACGGCTGTCTGAGCCGCGCGATGACCCGCAAGGCTTGTGTCCGCTTGTCCGTCGGCGATTCGGGAACGGGCGATGGGAGTGATGGCTCTCGAGATAGCCCACTGCGTGATCGGATCATGGAGATCAATGACTTTCGTCTTCGCTGGACCGCCTGTGCGATGGTCGATGTGCCAGAGGATGATGACTGGCCGCTCGTCGAGAACCGGTGGGGCGTCCTCTCCTCAGGAGTTATCTTTGTAAAACTTCTGATGGGCCTTCTATCGAGTAAAAAGTCGATCCAAGGATGGACGAGCGTCAGAGTGCCCAATTGAGAGAGATCTTCAGTGGTCATAATTTCCACCACCCCGAGCGCATCTGACCTTGCACGAAACACCCTTTCAGGCACGTCCGGAACCGCCGATACAACCCCGAGTTTGAAAACGAGGCACGGAAGCTTCATCCGTTTTTCTGAAAACGATGGTACGGGGAGCCCCTGAAGTCGCTCATATAACTTCCTGATCGAGTTGGAACTGAGCGACGAGCTCCGTATCCTGGCTGTGACCGTCTCCATCGCAGCATCTTCGATGGCCAGCGGAACGTGTGAGGGTGGAAACTGTTCAAATACATCAATACTGGCTGGGAGGCAGCTGTTAAGGCTACCGGATCTCCCGGTCCATGCAAGGATACTGGTGTCTCCTGAGCTTGCGAGTAGCTGCTTTAAAAGACGCCCAACGGCCCGATCACCCTCACCATATACGACAGGCAAAGAGATAGAGAATATTCCGAGCAACGAGTACGCTGCGTCCTCGACGAGGGTTGTCTCCCGTCGTGAAGCTATGCACAGCTTCTCGCGGATATCGTCTAAGCCTGGTCGAAGTGCCATCAGGGCTCGAGAAGCGATACCCGTCGCCTCATCCACCTCCGAGATGATCTCGGGCGACTCTTTGTGATTGAAGATGTCGATGTTCAAGTACGGCTTCCAATCCTCGGTATAGAACCGGACCACTTTCGATGCATGATATTCTTGGAACGTCCACGCCCGAGTGTTCCAGACGCTTCGGATGAGATCGCCGCGCCGCGACGGGGAGCGAACGCCACGGAGGAAAATAACCGTCATGGAGGAACCCTCGTACCACTTGAACATGGCAACTAGGGCCTCCTGGAGCACGACATGATCCATTTTGTTGATACAGCAGGTGTCGCTCCACGCCCAATTGAATCCAGCTTCTTGCACAATCTTGCAGAACATCTGGAGCTTGTCATGAGTGGGGAACTCCTGGAGGTTGTATACCACGACGTGCACAACATGTTCGAACAAAGGCTCGTTATCTTCCCATGTGTGAGAAAACGTGGCATATCGGTAGTACTTCGTAACTTCTTGTTCGATGCGGGTATGGTCAATACGCGTCGTCATAGACGAAATCAACTCCTTGAAGACAGGGAGTGATTCGAAATATGCTGCTTGCTTGGGTTTGTCGACAAGACAACCGGATTCCGTGTTGATGAGGACACGGGGCGAGTCACGGGTGGCATTCTGAACCGCCTTGCGGATTTCTGACATTGTTACCACCGGATTTACATAGTGGTCCAGACACCCTGATAACTTGTATCAGAACAAACCCTTGATACGATACCGATGAACTTACCGCGAATCTCCGGATCAGGCGACTCCGACATGATCGAACGCATCGTCTTGATTGTTTCGATGGCAAGGTCGTAAGATCCTACCCCATGTAACGCGGCATGTTTCCTCTCGTAGCCCCATGGAGACGATGGATCTAGCATGATCGCCTGATGATGATATGTCAACAAGAATTGACTTGTGGAACGTAATCGTACCTTATTCGCATCGTTTAATGCATCTTCCCACGAACCCTGGCCTATGTACGCTTTGCTTCGCTTGATGAAGAGACCTTGTGGTGCCTCTAGCTCCAAGGATAGTGCAGCTGAATACCGGGAGATGGCTTCATCGTATTTTTCAGTCTTCATTGCAGTATCCCCAATGTATTCCAGCCTTGCAGCACATCGCAGCTTGAAGCCTGAAGGAGATCAATGACAGGAACGTGACCCGGAACGGCATTCCTAACGACTCACTGGTAGTCCATCTCGCCTGATCATCGCACATGACAGCTTCCACTGACTGTTCGCTCATCATTTGGTGGAAGCATTCGGCCGCGTCCGTTACGCTGTCAAGCACCTCCAGATGTTCACATATGGCCCGATGAACGATAAATCGTGGGACCGAAAACTCCGGTACCAGGGATGTCAGGGCCACGATAAATGCCATAGCGGAAAGATACCCACATTGGCAGAGACAACTAAGGCATGTTTCCACGAATTTCGAGTTAATTCGGCCTTGACCCACTCTCTCAATAGTGGTGTGTAATTTATGTTCGCGGCTATGTCACCGTCGCTTTCGAGAACGCAAAGACAGTGTTGCGTGAAATCTGACGGAAAGGTTAAATGCACGACAGACAAAGAGCTATAATAGAAACTCGCCTGAAATCCACTCGGAACTTTGTTTGCTTAGATCGCCTTCTCTGTCAACGGCGTTTACCAGCTTGAGAAAAGATTCAGCCGCATCCACCGTGCGACCCGCTGCATGCAGGGCATCGCACAGACATTGTCGAATAGTTAAGTCAAGGTCATCAAATTTCCACCCAGTGATCTTCAGAAATAATCAGTTTGATTGATTTGCCCAACATGACAGCTAGGAAGCTAACCAAAGAGACCGCAGAGAGCGTTCGACTCGCGTGGCGTCGCATCTTGGTTCGTGCACGTTCGAACGAATGTATCGCATTCTCGTAGTTGCTGCACTCCATATGTGACTGTCCACGGAGAAGATGCATTTTTGCCTGTGGGATATGCCAGTTGTAATACTCGTCGTGTGGCAGCGTCCTATAACGTACCTGCACCACGTAACATATTGAATTGAAGCGCACTGTAGCGATGAGGTCGTCCAATCGCGATATTGCATCGCTATGCTCTCCAGCCATAAACACGATGATTGCCTGGTCATACAAACAACTGAGGAACAGGCAAATTTCAGGGAAAGGAGCACACACCTTGATCAGAAGAAGAAAGGTAACGTGAGTTGAATGGTAGCGCTCGAACGCGATATCGCATGCCCGATATCCCCTGAGAATTTCCCCGTTACCGACAAGGGCCACACTCTTTGCGATATAGCCAATGACGGAGGGCCGAGTTTTTATGGACTTGATGCAAATCAACATCAGCACCAGCGAGATGAAGAGGATAAAACAAGAGACCTCTTTAGCATCAGCAATCGCTGCGTCCCACTGCTGCAAACCAGACCGGACGAGGGAACGACTAGCAAGTGCGTGGCTTTGATGCCGAGACGTCGGGATTGCTTCATTCAATATCACTTCCGCGTTCGCGAATTGGCCCTGCTTCCACGAATCAAGAGCTGGGGCGTTGATTTGAATGTCTGGTTCGCGGAAAGTGGGATGGAGACGAGACAGTGGGATAGATTCCTGTGAAGAGGGTGATTTGAGCAGGCAGTTGGACCATAGCACGACATACGTACGGTCAAATTATGAGGCAAACGTCTGATGATAATTTTCCCGCGCTCTCCCCCTATGGCAAGCAACCGGTCATCTGGTGAGATTGCGATTGAACGTATAATCTGAGTGTGGTGAATGATGTCGAGCTGTGTGTGTGCTTCGGATGCGTCCCAAATTGTGACGGTACGGTTTGCAGAGTACACGACGAATTCACCCTGCTGCTGCAAAGCGATGCACGAGGAGGCGTCGCTATCGGGGACTGACCATTCTGAGGCTACTGACCCAGTGGTGGAGTCGATGTGTTTGATTGTATTTTCGGATATGATGAGAAGTTGATCATTCGACCAGAGGAGACCGGTATTGTACCACGGGGTTACCTCTGCTCTGATTTCGGCCAGCAAACGACCACCGTTGCTGTCATAAATGCGAATCAGCCTACAAGTTGCTACGGCGAGTTTGTCGCCTCGTGGCGAGTATTTCGCTGCGACGATTTCGTCGTCTTGGCGGAGAGTGAGGATGGGCTCTCGATTTGCGATGTCCCATACGGTGGCTATGCATTTGAATGAGGCGGTGAGGAGATGAGACGTGTTGGGCGAGAAATCGAGGCCGATAACATAGTGGTCCTCGAGCATGACTCTCTGGAACGCCTGCTGTGCATCCCACACGATCACCTTGCCCGACAACGTCCCCGCCGCAATGAACCTTCCGTCCTTGGATGCCCCGAGACAGTTGACCAACCCCGCCCCCATTGTTGCTATTCGTTCACCGTCCGCCACGCGCCAGACGCGCACCTTCTGTTCGTCGCCACTCACGAGGTATTCTCCATTTCCCGTAAATGTCAGTGCCCGTGTTTTGTTGCCGCTTTCGAGTTGGATCAACGGAGAGCGCTCTTGTCCAACCGTCAACACGCAGCATCACCTCCGAGTCGTCAGCGGTAAGTACGCACCGGTCATTAATACTGTCAGTGGCGTGTCGGCTGCAAATGGGGTTCTAGCAGAGTAATAGAGTGGGGAAGGAAGACGTACGTGGCCCCTTTGCATTTCACCCACGTTGATAATGTTCCTTTCATAGCCCAGTGCACGCACGTTCTTTCATTGGTTTTTAGCGCTTGTTTATCACCCCGGCCACATCTTCAGTGACCGTGCTACGGGCCTTCCTTCGAAGTAAGGCACCATATCAAACAAATATATGCAAACGCTAATAGTAATAGACCCCTGTTCTCGGCAAAGGCCCAAGGATATCATCATTAAATACAGGCACCAGGTCTACTCTCAAGCCAGATGCATGGCCAGATGTGACAATTACAGGATGTGTCTGCCGAGATACTGGTTGCCCGCTCAACTCGGACAGCCATGTGCTGATGGGCCTTCAGTGGCGTATGTCCGTCAGCACGGCTGTTCGTTTATCTGGCAGCCAGTTATGAAATGCGACATCGCTTAGCAAAGCTTCAGCTCTCCCCAAGAACCCATACTCCCTCATAATCCATACTTCATGGGCACTTCCCGAGGGGTATGGGTTATAAGAGGTTTGACTGTACATGCTTTAGTCATTCCTCATCATTCCCTCGCAACACAGCCCAACGTGATCCAGGCACTTATATCTCCGCCAACAAATCGACCTCGCTCACCTATAGGGCTCTTCTACCCTTCTTTGCATTCTTCGTCATTACTTTCTGATGCTCATCAAAAGGCAATGCGCCTGATGCTGCTTGCACAGGTTCAATTCAGAACAGGGTGATGGAGAAGGCACCCACTGGAGCCGGGCATAGACACATTGAAAGAGGCTGCCACTGGCATGCGCAGATTATCACCTCACCGCTGCAAAACGATGAACCACGGGTCATGAACCAACTTGGCACCTGCGTCACATCTCGGCCATTGAACTATCAGTGGGCGTTTGCCATCTCACTGGTTGTCTCGACTGCCCCTATTTGCAGGCTCCGGAGCCGTCTTTCTAATAGTCCTCGACAGAGGGTAACGCATGCGTCTGAGCCGTTTACCGGTTTGCGCAGGTCTACTGGGCGTAGGGTTGATTATGATGATGGCGATGGGATGATGAAAAACGCAACAAAGGCACGAGAGCCAGGCTGAACGGAGCCGAATAGATTCATCAACGAGGCGGTGGCGTAAATCAGCGCACAGCGCTACGGCGATCACTGGCATCACACCGAAGCGCAGCCAGGTACACATTCGCAGGTGAAGACAGACGGGTTTGCAGTGCTCTATGACATGTCCGCCTGGCGTGTGTATGCTCAGTAAGCTGCAAAAAAAGGAACGACTGAACATTTGAACATGAATGAAGAGAAAGTCGATAAATAATGTAACGAACGGTATCGAAAACCCGCGAAGAAATCTAAACATGAGCCCCATTTTCCGTCTCCCTCGGCGATCATATAGCGAGGGCCTGTTGAAGATATTCGTCGAGCGTCTATCCATAGCCCAGGTCAATCCACAACCAGAAAAAATTGGGCAAAGGAACGCACCTTGTCCATCTCATCCAATTGTTGAAACGCCCCCGAATAAATCTCTCGAATCTCAGGGTGAAGCGTCTGCACCTCGATCGACTTTCCAAACAACATCTCTTCCACTGGGTGCAACGGCGGCTCGGTCGGCTTAACCAGCGTCCCCGCCATCTCGATGACCGCCAGCATGTGCATCACGCCAAAGTCGTTGGGGCAGATGTATGGGCGCTTGGCCGGCGGACGGGTCTGCGACGCGGGCTTGACCGCCACGTCGCTGTACACGTTCAAGCCGAGCTCGGTATCGGTCGGTGTCGGACTGAGGAGTTGTGTGGTGGGTGTCGCATATGCTGATGTGGACGTTATGTCAGACATGACCGACGCAATGGATGGCTGGCGATGGGAATGTAACTGTGATTGCGAATGCGAATGCGAGTGAGAATGAGAATGTGGGTGGGTTGATGGTGTCGTTGAACGCTCGCGCTGGGGCCCAGTCGCTGACAACGTCGGCGTTGCGGAACGTGACTCTGCATCGCCGAGCGGCGACGGCGAGAGCGTTCGCTTCACATCCGGCCCCGCTAGCGGGGTTGGCGTTCGCCCATCACTCTGTGTCAACTCGTCGACCGAATACATCGATGAGGACGAGCCCGTCGAGCGTGCCGACGGTGGGTTTCCGGACAGGTCTTGACTCGTTTTAACAACGGCATATTGAGCACCAAGGCGCTCGTCCTTGATCTTGGCGAGGACCCGATCTAGTTTTTCGTTTGCCCCGTCCCCGTCCCTGTCTCTCCCAAAGGCCTCCAAAAGGTCGCTCTTTTGCAATGGAGACGACGTTCTGCTCGTCTCGCGCAGCTCTTGTTCGATGATGTCGCTTACGTCGTAGGATTCGCCGTCTTGGACGTACGAATACCGGATACGGTCCCCACTGTCGTACCGCGAGCTACGAATGATGGCGTTTCCGGGAAGCAGGACATCGACACCCCTCACCGAATTAGTCTGCGTAGAAAGAATAGCGCGTTGTTTTTCCCTCGAGGCAGCCCTCTGCGCAGCGATGATTTCCTGTCTAGACAATTGACGGGGTTTGTGTACCGTTTCTTCCGCCGTTACGGAATCGGAGCTGAGGCTGGAGCCTGAGACCGAATCTCGGAGATGTTGAAGGGCAATCTCGTCAAGTGGAGCAGACATACGGTGACGAGAGGACGAGGTACGGTAGGAGACTGCGCGGCGGAGTATGAAGACCGGGTCATCGGGAGAGACATCGTCCACGTTTCCAAGGAGGAGAGTGGAGTCTATGGAACGACGTTTACCGCCCTCTTGGACTCGTCGGAAAGTTGGAGGACGTGGATAAGCATCGACGACTTTACTCGAAGGCGACAGCTCTCGTTCTGCAATGGCGGGCGTGAAACGTAAGCATATCGAGTCGACGTTGTGAACGACTGCAACCGACCTTGGCCATTTATGGAAGCTGTTAACCCATAGCGTACTTTGGAAGAGCTCCTTCGCTTTGTGAGTTTGTCTTCGACTTCATCTCCGCCATCGACGACGCCCTCGAGCATACCAAATCTCTCCAGTCCAAGCTCGATCACTTCCGCGACGGTCACGTTCTTTGCGAACGTAAACACCTTGCGGCGATGGCTTAGCGAAACTCCAGACGAGACAGATGAGACAGACGTCGTCCGATCCCTCAACGTGTTCTTAAACACAATTGCCTCCGTCAACGGATCAAATACCATATCGTCTGGGAGATCGTCGGGGTAGATCACCAATTGCAATGCGAATCGGACAGATGGTGAACTGAATCGCTCGGGTGTGACGTTGACACCGGAACTCGACAACGAGATGCTGACACCTTCGATCGTATCGCGCGTGGACTCGGCATATATCGTGTCATCTTCGTCATCCTCCGCAAGTAAACTTTCCTTCCCTTCCACACCCCGCTTGTTCAAGTAAAATTTGACGGCCGAGTCGTCCGTGAAATCATTCATGGAGAGTTGCTTGATCGCAGGGTGCATGGAAAGGTTACTGGAGACGGAACTAATGCTTCCCATACTGCTCCGTTTCACCTTGGGGAGCTCCATCACCGCCTCGACAATGGTTTCAAACATCAGGAGAGGTTTCTCCTCTGGCAAAAGTACCGTCGATGACCCTTCGACCTGCTTGATCGTAAGGTAATATGATGACGCTGCTTCAGATTCGGATGTAGGGAGTCGGAATCGCTGGATGGCTTGGCGGATAAGGTCTGACGAGGTTGTAGACGAGTTGAGCAAAACGGTCTTGAAGGTGGCTTCGGTCTGGACATGTTTGCCTGCGAAAATGCGGATGACACTGAGCTCGGGAACGCCCAGGCCTTGTCCGTCGGCGGCGGGAGAGATTATAAGGGAGCCGGGACGTGGTCGGGATGACGGCAAGCCAAGACCAAGACTTGCTGCTGTGGTGCTTGGACTGGAGTAAGGAGAATTACCAGCAAAGGCAGATTGTAAACCATACGATGGGGCCTCGGGAGGTGAGGATGGAGAACGGTTGAGGTATTGTTGGTAAAGCGCTTGTTGTTGCTGGTCTCGTTGTCGCAAAGTAGACGCATGTTGAGAGACTGGGCCCGTACCTGTGGGCGTCTGAGGACCAATCGCAGAGTGTGGTTGTTGTCGTTGAGGGGTAGATCTAGCTTCCGTCACAACGCGAATGGATTGCGGTTGTTGCTGGATTGCGGTTGCAGCAACGGGGGATATGGTTTCGATGCCATTGGTATGTTGTTGGTTCGAGGACTGACCAGAGTCCTGAGACTCGCGTGTGACGTCAGATGATATGCTCTCAATGGATGCCTTGTCCTTGTTCTTGTCCTTCTTGCGCCCAAACAACCCAAAGACGCCACGACCTTTCTTCTCTTTCTTGTCCTTCCCTTCGTCTTCGGTGGACTCGCGCTCCTTACGGAGCTTGCCACTTCCCGAATGAGGGGACTTCGTAGGCTGGCTGGGAACGGCGGCGGAACCGCTAACCGGAGCAGTCTTGTCTTTGTCCTTTCCTTTCAACTTTTTCTTCGTTGCTTCATCGGCAGCGTCGATCTCCTCGCGCGTACGCTTGCGTTCGTCTTCTTCCTGTTGCGTAGCCGATTTTGTGACTACGGAACCAGCGCTTCCCAGCGATGACTGCGCAGGTTCGTCACGTATAAGAGATGGAGTGGCAGACAGCTTGCGGGTCTCGGTGGCGTCGATGAGATCGGCAGATTTGCTGGGCGAGGTAGAGATCTTGTCTGCAGATAGTCTATCCCACGAACTCTGCTTACGCAACACTTGCTGAGAGAGCATCTGCTGCTCCTGCTGTTGTTGCTGACGCTGTTGAGCGATGATCATCTCTTGCTCTTGTTGTAACGTTGCTTGTTGTTGTTGGACGGGCTTTTGCGGTGGTGCGCCGGGCCGGAACAATTCAGGGGTCATTAACATCTGCTGCTCCTTCATTTGTGCGCTCCGGGTTTGCATGTCTTCGGCAGCGGAGTCGTCCCAGGCCATGCCGTCATCCGGCTCCATTTGCATGGCATCCATAATCATGCTCTCCCGGTCCTCCATCTGGCTTTGCCTGGTGCGGATAGACATTTCCTCGGCGAGTTCGACATCCTCCTCCTCGTATACCCCATCCTCCCACTCTACGTCCTCCTCTTCCTCTTCCTCTTCGTTCCAGACAGCAGGCGGATAACGATGAACAGAGAGCGCAGGGGTGAACATGACAGCCTTGGCGCCAAGGCGACGGTGGATGCCAGGTGTCGGAGAAGGCGAGTGGTGAGAACCCGTGCGAGAAGAAAGGTTATTACGAACGCGCTCCACGTCCTCTTGGAGTTCTTGTGGTGTCGCATGGGCGAGCTGCAAAGGAACTGATTCAGTGATTTATCTCCACGAAAGGACGGATACGCACGTCGACGTTACGGTGCTTGTTAAGACGCGCGAGCCGTTCGAACGGGGTCTCTATATTTTCAGCAGGGATATAGCCCACGTCCTGTGTTTTGAGCACGCGCACGAGCCACCAATAACTGTTTGTGTCATCCATGAGGAAGAGACTGTCGCCCTTTACGACGCTTGCCTGACCCTCGACTGTCGCAGCGAAGCTGTGGAGGGAATACACCAGGTCGAAGTCGATGCTCTCGTTCGGGATGGAGAGAGAAGAGGAACGGTCGTCTTCGTCGTCCAGGTAGTCCATCTCGCGGTCGTCTGCATCGGAGTCATCTTCCAGGACGGAATGTTCCTCGTCGGAGGCACCGCCAGAACCATACTGATTGGTTGCATCAGCATGGGCGTGCATGTGTGAGCTCGCCATGGACTGTTCGTCGGCGAGGAGTTGGTCACGAAGGTCAAAGGTATCCTGTCGCTTAGGCGATGCTCTGCGAACTTGATCCTGTGACATGAATGAATATATGTTTGTGACGGTGGATACAAAAGTGAGAGCGGTTCAACGGTATTCGGGGGTGCAAGTGCGGTCGGTTCGTGCTTGACAAGTGACAACTGCGTTAGCACAAGTCAGAAGAGCTCCTGCACATGCTCCGAAATTCCGAGCTCGCTGTGGACGGCGGTGAAGACGAATGGAAGCAACCAGCGCAAGCTGTGATACTTGGTGAGACTTTCCGTCCAACTTGGTGAAGTGGCTGTGCACTTTTTTCCATCAGCGATCGTAAGCGAAGGTAACACTTCATTTTTTTTTGGCACGGCCAATACCTATGTACTTCCACGATGATCAACCCAAAACACAGACGGTAATTAAATCTTTGAGTGATTGTCATTCTGAAGAAATTATCACCCGGTGGCAGGAACATATCATATCCTCGGATCTACAGCACAATTTTTGTATGGAATGTCATGCTTTCAAGCTTCAAGTTCCAACTCCGGCTCCATTTTATTATTTATCTGATGCGATTCTCTTGCAGTGCGACATTTCGCGCACCCACCGTATCCGTGTTTCCTTCCGAAGAATTTCCAAATTTGTAATCTCGACCGGTGAGTATGACATCACATCCCCGATCGTCCCCTTTCCCGCTTCTCTCCCTCAACCATGCCATTACCCGACTTTTCTGGCCAATACGTGGGCGACTACCGTCTCACCTCCCCGCTCAGCTCGGGAGCAACGAGCTCCGTCTACAGAGCTATTAACAAAGACTCGCATTCCCAACATCCCGAGAAATACGCCATCAAGTGCATCTCCAAGTTCGAATTGACCCCTAGTCAACTCCTCCTTCGAACATCGGAAGTATTTCACCACCAGTTGGTGACAGGATGTTCCCCGCACGTCCTGCCGCTCCAGGAGATCATCGACGAGGAATTGTATCTGTTCATCATCTTCAACCTGTGCGACGGTGACTTGTTCCAGGCCATCTGGGATAGTCGGATATACCAGCGCAACGATGCACTTATCAAGGAATCATTCGTTGACATTCTAGATGGCGTGTATGCCTGCCATACGAGAGGGGTATTTCATCGGGATCTTAAACCAGAGAACATCTTGATTAGGGAGGACGGCAGTGGCATCCGAATCGCTGATTTCGGACTTGCAACCCGCAAACGCATCTGTAGAGGCTCACGATGCGGCACCCCAGACTACATGAGTCCAGGTCAATCATCCATCTGCTTCTCCACCGGCTTGCTAACATCTTCTCAGAACAATGGGCCCAGGACATCGTATACTACCCCAGCCTCGCCGACATCTGGTCATTGGGCATCATTCTGGTCAACATGGTCACTGGTCGTCGTCCATGGAGAGCCGCTTCCGTGGCCGATATCCAATTTCGGGCATTCCTGGACGACGAGAACTATCTGTTGAATACATTACCAATATCTCGCTCGCTCAACGAGGTGCTCAAGTGGATTCTTTGTCCGAATCCTATAGAGCGGCTCCAGATATTGCAGATTCGGGAAGCTATTCTGAACATGGACACGTTCTACCGGATCCCACGGCCTTCTAACAGCGCGACGCTCAGTCCGCCAAAGGAAATCCAGTAAGTCCTTTGAGCATGTTTGATACATTGCCCTCAAGACTTTGGCTGGCAGGGAGAAGCACTTCCAGGATTGTATGAATTTGAAAGACGAGACTCAAAAGGATCAGGCGAAAGATTGTCCGTGAGCTGTTGGTTCAGAAGGAAAAGCAGGAGCTGTATTGGTGATTGAAGAATGGGCGATCCATTTTGTGTATTATATCACCGTGTGTGTCCCCCAGCAAGCGGGATATCTAATCAGATCAGTGAAAGACTCCACCGCATTTTTCTGTACCTCGACCGATTCCATCTCTAAACGAAATTGACATAGATAAAATAAACCCATGTCCAGCCCTCATCCCCACACAATCCTCTTCGCCCGCGGTACCATCGCCCGCCTCACGCTCTGGCCCGCCCTCCGTCTCGCCGTACACGCCTCGTGGGGCGGTCCCGCCTCGGCCGAGAAACAACGCTGGCTCACCAGCGTCCTCGTCGACCAATTCGAACCCTTTATCGTCGCGTCTCCCGTCCCCATTGGCACGTCAGCATCGTCACGAGGCTCAGGAACGGAGATTCCACCAGACGATGTCTACGTCGAAGAGCTCCTCCTCCAGATCATGGCCGACGAATTCGACGTCACTCTCGAAGACGACAGCGCAGTCGCGGTGGCGAGGGACGTCGTCAAGCTCTTTGAGGCAGTGCGGATGGGCGACGACACGTTCGTCAGGGAGCTCGAAGCACAGGCGGATTTGGTCAAGGGACAGGTGCCAAAACATGAGATAGGTGCGGGCAGTGAGAGTGAGAGTGGTAGCGGCAGCGAGTGGGAGGAAGAGGAAGAGAGCGACAAAGAACCTGCACCACAATTGTTGAATCACTCGGAACCTCAGACTAGACAGGAACCGCAAGTAGACGAGGACGGGTTCACCACGGTCAAAAGGAAGGGACGTCGATGAATCCACTAATGATCACTATCAATATATCAAGAGCAAGGAGTGCGTGCATTCAAGCACGAGGTATTGAGCGGTACAACATCTAAATCTATGAGCTCTCAACGAATGCCTTGCCCTTGTCAATATTCTTCTTGAGCTCAGGCAAGCACGCTGCCAGTAGTTTCTCCTCTTCTGCAGACAAAGGTCCAAGGGGGTGGATCTTCTCGACACCGTTAACCTATACCGCCAGGTCAATTGACATCCATCACAAAAGAACAAATGATACCTACACCGAGCTCAACATTGGAAGAGAAGAAGTCGATACCCTGGTCCTTGTAGAGAGGGCTCTCAATGAACGTGGGCGTCACAACACCCTTCTCGCCGTTCAAACCACGCAGCAAGGCATTGGTGAACTTGGCACCAGCATATGCCATGGAGAGGGTTGCACTTCCTGCACCATCCTTGGCCTTGACAACCTCGTCACCGCCGAATTGGATACGGTGCACGAGCTTGTCGTAGACTTCGCCCTTGATGTCTTTGCCATGCCTGCTCTGGGAGAGCAGAGGAACAATGGTTGCACCACTGTGACCACCGATAACGGTAACCGGGGTATCGTCGGGGTGGACGCCAGCAATGCCACCAGTGAAGCGGGCAGCACGGACGACGTCAAGAGTGGTCACACCGAAAACGCGTGCAGGGTTGTAAACACCTGCCTTGGCAAGCGTCGAAGCAACGATGGGTACGGTGGAGTTGACAGGGTTGGAAATGACGAGGATGTGTGCGGTGGGAGATACACGGCCAATAGCGCTGGCAAGGTCACGTACGATAGAAGCATTGGTCTGAGCAAAACATCAACCTCTACATAAGAACGTCTCGACAAGAACTCACGTTGAAAAGATCGTCACGGGTCATCTTGAAACATTTTAGTGCGACAAACCAGATTAGACATGTAATCACTTACACCAGGCTACATTGACAGTATATTAAAAAAGTGTGACAAGACATCAAGACAATCAACAGACCTTTCTGGGAACACCGGCGGGAATGACAACGACCTCAACACCCTCGAGCGCCTCGTCCAACTCGTCGGCGGCATATCCTTTGACCTAATTGAACGCTCAGCTCCCGGCAAACCCGAACACCGCACGACTCCCTACCTCGCTTGGAGTGTCAACGTGACTGACATCAGCAGCGACACCAGGTGCACCACGAATGTCATAAAGACTGAGCGAGGTGACCAGCCGGTCATTTTTCAGCAACAACGACAAAGGCTGGCCGATGCCACCTCCGGCGCCGAGGACAGCAACTTTGGTGTTGCGTGCGGCGGTGGTGGAGAAGAGGCGGGACTGACTGGTAAGAGCACGGACTGCGCGAGCGAGCATCTTTGTCGTCGTCGTCGTTGTGGTCGTCGGGGAATGAGAGACAGTTGAACGTTCGTTTGGTCTCTTTTACGCCTGCCGGGAATTGCCGAGATCCAACGTTCGGAACGACAACGCCGATGGAGCACCGTTGATGGCGGTCAGTGTCTGATCTTATCTTTTTTTTTTCTTTTCTTTTTATAAAATAGAATAAAATAAATTATGTGTAAGTCCATGATATCGTGCGGTATACTACTCCTTCGACAGCACAGCGTCTAGAAGACCTCTCGTGGTTGTTACCACGCCTATACCACCAACTCCAAGCGACGGAATGTGTCCTCCAGGACATCAATCGGAGCACGAGAGTCTTTCTTTTTCTCATTTTTAGCGGGCGTGACCCGCGTCGGCTGACTGCGATCAACGTCATTAACGATTCCGATCACTCGTCCGCATGGGATATGAAAAAAAAACTTACGACTCAGCGCACAGCGTCACTACCTTTGACAACGGATAAGGTGCCTTGAATAAACACAGTGGTTCGTAGAACGTGTCCATCTCCATAATCGCTTGCCGAATCGCCGGGATCGACATGCGCTTCATAGGAGTGGGATGCCAAATCTGACGGAGGAGCGCATTCAGAGACTCCGAGATCGGAGATATGAGTAAAAGATAGTTTTTCTTAGAGAGGAACGCCGTGTAGTCACTGTCCTCTGGACTAGCTTCGTCCCATGGGAAATATCGAGTCACCATGTTGAAGAGGATCACACCCAATGCCCAAATATCTACTAGATTGGCGTCGTAACAGAACTCTTTCTCGATGAGACATTCTCGAGGCTAATCAGTTCAATAGCTCTGTGCATTGCGACGAGTTACTCACCTGGACTCATATAGGGGACGGTGCCACATCCCCCATCTCTACACAAACGGCGGTTGGAAGACAAGCCAAAATCAGCGATTCTGATTTTGGTTCCTTTTGCATTGCACATGATGTTCTCTGGTTTGAGGTCCCGGTGGTAAACACCTTTCATATGACATGCCAATACACCATCTAATAATTGCACAAATGCCTTTTTGATGAGGTCGTTGTTCCTCCAGTATATCTCCGCCTGGAAGATCGCCATAGCCATATCCATCTCGCATAGGGGGAAGACGAGGAAGAAATATTGCTCGTTTTCGAAAGCTTCGTAAAGAGTCAATACGTGCGGACACAAGACTGCTGCGTCATGGTTCTTAATCTCTGCGAATTGTTGGTTGCGCCGTCTGGGATCGCTACTCTTCAGCACACACTTGACGGCATAAGTGGGCGAATCCGCTAAATTGAAATCCACGCCCCGATAGACGCTACCGCCTGTGCCAGAGCCAAGTCGGGAGAGGAGAAAATAGTGACCGACTTTCCTTCCGGTGAAATCTGTTTCGCCCATGGTGGCCTTGTGCACTGAAGAACGGCGAGGAGTCACCAGAGAGACGAGGAAAGTATTTTGGAAGTAATTGAATGGCGATGGTGGGTGGTGCAAGTCAAGTTGAATCCCGGCCCAAATCTCGCCATCGAGGCTCCTAAGACTGAATTGCGGTGGCTGGGAACAACGTCTGAAGTGATGCATAGCCACCAGAAGGCTGTGCAATAATCACGTGCAATCGGTGTTAGCTTCCGATATGGAAAGATGTCGGGCCGAAATCTTGGTAGGTCGATTGGTACACCCGAGCCTATCGACCACCTGATAATTATGAGTGATCCCAGGTCATTCCACAAGACTGAACAGCGAAATACTATGCGTGCCCCATAGCACACGAGACCGGATCAGGCCATTCCGAACGCATCTGAATGGCCACCAAATCTGTTTCGAGGAACGGAAATGAAATTTTTAAAAAGGAAAAGTAAGATCAGTAGTCATCCAGTTCAACTTGAAATCCTTCCCCGGGTTCGTCGCGTAATCCCTTACATCTGTCCTTTGCGCATCAAATTCCGCCTCACCCTCCGTTTCTCACCCCCGATGCCCTCCCCCTTACCCCATTGCAAATACGGCACACGACCCTTGTCAACGCCCGCCACCAGGCCCGCGTCGTCGTTCCGAAAATCGAGCATGCCCCATATCGGCAGTTCCATCTCGCCTTTAACGAGCACGCGTGCTTGCGCAAGGAGACTTGTCGGAAGAGATGTGAGAACGTGCATGTGTGGTGCGTGGGGGCCGAATGTGAGAGGTAGGCCCCGGATCAGTGCGAGGCCGTGGCACGTCGAGAGCGTCGGATCGGGAGGCGGTTCGCCGGGCGTGTATGACAGTAGGGATGTATCCAATGGCGTCGACGGTACGGGTCGAGAGAATGTGTTGGCAGAGTCAACCGAGACGAGTCCAACGATGGCGCCGTTGAGGACGCGGGTCAGTTCCGACGGCACTACATCCTCATAGCCAGCTCCGGTCAAATAGACGTGATCGAACGCTTGTGTACAGTCCACCTCGTAGGGATAGCGCGCACAGAGGGGCAGCGACGTATCCCAGCTGGTGGCAGTTATCTGTTTGGGTGCTAGCCCTGATGACGACGAAGCAGGCAGTTCAGGAAATATCGCGAGGAAATATGACAAGAGGTTGAGATGTCGGTGATCTGTTGCAGTCTGATACGTGTTTGTCATCTCTGGGTGGATGGCCTCCACCTTAATACACCGCCTGATGTTCGTTCGCATGAATGGCAAGGCGGCTGAAAATTGCGGAATATGCTGGGTCGAAGGTGGTGCTGGCCACCCCTTCTCTTCAGTGCCACCAACCTCGAAGGTATGCGAAGCCTCGACGATCTCTTCGACCCGCGCATTCAAGTCTGCGCCCAGACCTTTATTCCACCCCATTGTATTGACCACCAGAGGAATGGAATCGTATATACGCTCGTCGCCATGCAGAGGGTCGTCAAACGGAACAAGAAACTGCAAATCAAGCTTGTACGTTTCCAACAAGGACTGGATCGAATGCAGATAATACGAAGGATTGGCGCGTGGTGAGGTGGCTCCGATGTAGTGTGCACGATAAGGCAAACTTGGGTGCGTAAATGGAGGCCCTATAAAATTATGTGGTTTATAATCTACAACCATCTAAACGGATCGACTGACCGAAGACATGGTTTTCGACTAGGTTGAGTGCTACCGAGCCACCTGGCGTGAATTCGGATTGACCCAAATCACATTCGAGAAAGGCGACGCGTCGATAACTTGATGAAGGAAAAGGGTGAACAGCCATACTCAGCGTCTCCTGAACACTAACCGACTTAACAAGCGATTCATCAATGTGCGCGCCAAAGTACTCTTCCCGCTCTTTTTGGGTCCTTTTACCAAGCATATTGGTGCACCACGCAGTTCCGAGTCTGGATGCTCGTCGATCGATGCGAGCGCAGATTCCCACGAGCCCGGAAGCACGAACGGATGAACATCCTTGGTGCTGTGGTTGACCTTTCAAGGGACGCATTGGTCAAATGGCACGATTGAGGGGATATCAACACATACGACGTGAATCCTTGGAAGCCCGATGTCCTGAACGGCATCTAGCCCTCGAGGTGACCCGAAGACACCCTCGAAAACTTTACATATCCGCCCGAGGCCCTCGACACCCGTATCCACACATTCAACCAATATCGCAGTGGTATTTGCTTGCTCTCTGATGGCCAGTGGGATGTCAAATGTACAGGAGCCCGGATGATTCGATGTAACCCATGACAGGATGGGTATCGGTGACGACCGAGGTGCGTAGACGGTGTGTTGGGTGTCCGATGGCGACAAGGTGACACCTAGAAGGGAGACCCTACCCTGTAAAACACGGAAAGAATATGTTCCTACAAATGCAAGTGTCTCGTTGGGTTGAAGGACAAGAATGCGCGCCTTCCCGGTAGACGTATGTTCGCTCTCTGGTACTGGGTAGATATTTCGGTCGGGCACTGGCCGAAACGTGGACAGAGGGACGTGTTCGGGTTTCGATGTTGACGGAGTCAGATGGGCTATGGGATCAAACGCCCCAGGCGGTACAGGTTCGTTGTCGTCAGATGAATCCTGTATCGGTCGACTCGGCGACCAGGCGCGTTTGGTTTTCATGACGGAAATGGATGACGAGAGTGCAACAGGCGGGGGAATATTCATCTCTATCTCCATCTCCTCTCCAGATGAAGAGTCAGACTCTGAGCTGACCTCCATCCTACAAGTGACATCGTCCACTGCGTCGGTGGTTTCATTTTGTGCGTCTGGCGTGTCGAATGGACCAAAGTAGCGTGCGTGTCGATCTGGTTTTGCAGGCGCATGAACGACTTTGACTTTCTTGTTTTTCGACGGCCCAGCATTGGTCGAGACACGGGGTTTCCGTTTCGACGTCGATTTGTCCACAGATATCGACGTCCTCGTTGGTGGTGGACATGGCGAAGGTAAGTTGGAGGGGGGTGGTGATGGTGGTTTGGAGGGAGGTGTACGTGCCTGTATTGCTGCTTTGGCTGCTTTGCGTGCCGCAACGGCGCTCAGCATCGTAGAGCGCAGAGAGCACTTACGAAAACGGAAAATTTACCCCTCACTACGAAAAGTTACTTGACCAAGTACATAACCGTGCTGCGATGTCCAGCCTCCTCCACCATCTTCACGATCGCGTCCGTATCCTCCTGTTGTATCCAATGACCACTTCCCTTGACCGTAATCACCCAGAGTCTGTATTCTGAGGATGAGCAGGAATCGTATCTTGTGAACAAACACTACTCCGATGTGGATCCACGATCAAAACCGCCATCCCAATGTGTGGCGGCGTCGAACAAGTGCCCGTACAAAAGCGGCTTCATGTGCTACGGCGAGCCACGAGAAAGAGAAGAGTAAGCTAGACCGACCCGGCGAGTCCAGCACTACTCTCCGAAACCACATCTTGGCGTGTCCATGTGGGATTGTCCGCTACGAACGCTTCAAGACCTCAATAGTGCCCTTCGATTACATCAATGCGATCTCAGGGTCGACCAGAATCACTGCCGTCTTCTTTGGGGGTGACAGCAGCGGAGGATGACACTGACAGTCCCACCGAGCGAACGCCCAATGATCACGTCGTATGTGGATCCGTTTGCGAAATACGTTGCGTACAGGTCTTGAGTGAGCGTTTGGAGGTGGAAGTTATCCGACGGTCGATGACCATGACCCAGCATGTTCGGTGCTATCACTAGGAAACCTGAACCAATGATGAACCGATGAGATGCCCTCACAACAATGAACGCCCAAGACAACATCTAACCAATTTTTGGCCAGGCTCGGAGTCACTGTTTCCCAGGTGTGAGACGAACAGGCGTGAAAATTCTGTGTATCAGGAAAGCTCGTTTCGATGCAACAGGGGATCCCCCTGGGTGGCAGACGGTGCGGGTGTCATCGTGGGCTAGGTCCTAGGGGCGTCTTCCACCTCATGATTCAATATTCCGGATCGACCCGGTCAGTTCATTCAATTGGGACACGTCAGTAGTGGTCAAACGTTAAAGATGATAATATACACAGCCGACTGCATTGTAAGTCAAGACGGCCGATTATGCTTGACATTTGCTTCAAAGCTTCCTGTCGATCATACTCTCGATCAAACCCGCTGGCGTCAAAGGGTATTCCTTCAACTCGATTTTTCCATTTACCACAACCGTGTTGGCCTGGAGAAGGATCTTGCGGGGCTATTGTTCACCAGCCACGTGATAAGACCATGAATACAGGAATGAAAAGACGACCCACCTGCTTCTTCCTGAGAACGAGATCTCTGAGTTCGGTCAACCAATCCTTGGGTGGCGTCGTGAGCTGTGTGTAATAGGCCCTCGCACCAGGTCCGTCAGCTACGCTCTTGCGTATTTGCAATTCCCGGAGAAGCTCTCCCATCACTTTACTTCCATTTTGAAGGACATTCTGGCGATCAAGCTTGGGCGAACGATCAGAAGGACGAAGTCAACATGGCTATTGAATACATACTTTAACATAAGCATTCTCGAGGTTGCCTTGCACATCGCGGACTATCTCAATTTGCACCAGTCCAGCCTGCTCCATGAACTTGGTGATACCCAGCCTTGGTTGTCATCGCGTGTCAAAAGGTTTATTCACAATGGTTATTTTCATTTACGTACCTAGCTTGCATGTGGGCCTGTCCGTGCTTACCTGTTGATGGGTCGTAGAACTCCAGCGCACGGAGACCATTGCGAGCCATCAGCAGGAATGAGACATAAACGATGTCTTCGCGATCTTGCTGATTATGGTACTAAATGAGAACGAGAAAGGTGTCAAATTTGACTCCTCTGCGGGAGCCTAGCTACCTACACCCATGATACTCAGAATAAATATTTTCATTGTTTGCAACTATGTTGGAAGGAAAATTAAGTGGACCGGTTGTGCGAGAGGTGGAGTCGGAACTCACGGTACATCGCTACAGCTTCTGCGCGGCATTCCTTCATTGACGAGGAAATTTCTCCAAGGACAGAGCCAGGCGTCTGACCAGGCTTGTACCACGTGGTGCTGTATCAATCATGAAACGAAACCGACTAAGCTAAGGACGAACTGCATGGCAAACAAGACTTACACTTTCTTCCTGGTGAGTGGGTTGATGGTCTATGCGAACCAAGTCAGCCAAAACGACAACTTAGACGACATAGTCGCTCACGGACCTCGGGATCAAAGTTTAATGTCCCATCTGCGTTCTCCGTGAATAACTTACCAGATCCATGGCCGAGCAACTCATGATTCGCAACTTGGAGTTCGAACGCGCGTGAATCCCACTTATCATATAGCTCAAGATCACTCTCATGTATGAACGTCACTTGTTCATCTGGTTTATGTAGTTCAGATTATCAACCAGCGTGATTGAATAAAACCATCTTAAGGGAAACAGACTTACTGGGTGCTTTCGCCGCGAGGATATTCTGCGCGAAATCAAACTTGAGCTAGACCGACTTGCGAATGAAAGGCGCAGAAGCTTACGGTAAGCGAGACATTCTTGAATCCATCTGATTCTCGGATGGAGTAGTAGTTTGGTATCTCGGATGTTGTTTAGATGGCAGGTATTTCAATGGCAAGCCACTTACATTGATCCCAGCTGGTATACCTAAATCAATGGACGTAAGCAAAATGTCTTCGATCCTTCCGCGAATCTTACCTCCAGTAGAGAAATGAAGAATCTCCAGAGCGGTAAAGTCCGGTTTCTTGAACTGATCTACTTCGAATGCAGGCCCCCAAGGAAGGACTTTAATGAGCTCAGGAGCTTCGTTGACGAGCTTGTCGTATTTGGCGCTAAGAGCTTTGTCGACGATGGCAGTAAAACCTAGCATGGGCTTGAGTACTGGCTACAGAGTTAGTAGCAGCGACTAGCCTTCCCATTCCGCACGACCGCCGTACGGATCAACGTATGTCTCGATGAACCCAATGTAACTCTCCACGACAGGTCCGACATCCTTGACCCATGCGATCGAGCCTCTCTTGTGTTCTTCGATGGAACCCGTCTCAAAACTATGCCAAGGCTGAATACCCATCGAGAATCGCTACCAGGAGGAAACTCACGATTTTATGTAACCATCCAACATGGCAGTCTGATTATCATTTGCTGTGTATTTCTTAGCCTGTTGTATCTAACTTGAGCTGCAGGTACAAGAAGAAAGTGATGTACCTCACCTCCTGCAGGGCTGCAACGACCTTGGCTAGCGATTCAGAAAAGTCACCGTATTCGACGGTCAGTTTTGCCTGCGTGTTTAATTCATGGAACGTCGAAGGTTGCTTCTGAACAGAAGCGACAAGGAGCGTAAAGTCCTCCGGACCATTTTTGCGAACACTTTGCGAGGTACATTAAGTGGTGCGAAAGTCGAGAAAAGGTGGTCTTTACCGGGTGTTCAAAATATCTATCCCAAGCTTTTCAGCGGCCTGTTGCACGACAGTGACTTCCTCATCCGTAATCACTTCACCAAGGTAATAGTTAGATACGTGGCCCTCTGATCTCTTTCCAATGGACAAGGAACTCTCAGGGGTCACTGAGTATATATGCGCCTTGAGCTGGGTCAAGTTCGCTCGCAGCTCAAAGCAAAAGAGAGTTGAGATGACTAACTTGATCGAAGAGTGGGACCGCATTGGACGCGTTCGAGGAGGCTGCGACAACTTTGGTGAAGTCATCCCCAGATATACGAGGAATGATCTTGGTGAAACCAAAGCTCTTGTAGTTCACCAAGTTGTGGAGCACCTATGATATAACCGGGTGAACATGGAAACCAATAAAAGATGAGTTTGGGCGAACCTGTGCAGTGTACTGAAGGAGGTCCTCAAAGGCTTGCTCGCTAACGCCAGACTTGGTTCGTAGAGACCCGAGATTAGCTAGCTTTCCGTTGGCGCTGAAAGTGAGAACCAAGAGGTCGTACAGGCTTGTTGCTTGTGGCGTCCACTGGTCTTGGATGATGCGAGCCCCCGCCCAAGATGCCTCACCGACATAGTGTGCATACAATTTCTCCTTCTCGCTAATTTTCTGTCAGAGCGTTGCCGTGGATAAAAGTGGGCGACGGACGTGAGCTGAGAGAAGGGATGGGCGACTTCGACCTTGCAAATTGGCGGCGCCTTGTCTGCCAAATACCTCTCCGCCGCCAGCGAAGCCATAGTTCTCGAAGTCGTGAAGCGGTAAACGGAAGTATATGCTAACACTGATGCGGATGATGATCGATAAAGAGGAGCGCCCCGCTGATAAGATGTCAACCAGGAAAGAAGGTGGCCACCAATTCTGTGCAACATGTCACATGCAGGTTGGTACCCAAAATAAAATAAAATAAAATAACCACTCACGTGACCCGTCTAACAAAGCATGGTGGACTTTCAAGCCCATCCTGCGACGCAACCGTTTCAAGTAGAACTTGTCTCACCATCAGTGGTCCATCACCAGAGCCTCGAGTGATGGGATGATCTTGGTTAGCCACGGCGGCCTCAGCGCTCAGAGTCCAGATTCCGAGAGTCGCCGTTTGAATGTTGATTCTTCGTCCGTCCACACGGTGAGCCAGCTGACCCACGAGGTACATTCGTCGAGATTCGATTTGCCCTCTAGTACACCGGGGGAAAGTTTACCCGACCACCCCACCTCCGCAATAATGGCACTCTGTTCCCGAAATGCTTGTGGTATAAAATGTGGTGAAGTGTCAGACACTTCGTGGCTCCCGGACCATTTATCTGCACTCGAGATAATGCACTCGTTGAGTTTCAGACGCATTCTAACCCTTCTCCAGTCATTATTCTTCCTCCAGCAGCTTGCATCCGGGACAACCCCACCAATCGTAAACGTTGGCTATGCTCGGTACCGAGGTGCTATAGACTTGGAAACTAACACTACAAGCTTTCTTGGCATTCGTTATGCTGCTCCTCCTGTTGGTATGTGCAATAAGCGAGTTCAAGTGTTCCTTAATTTTGTGGTCTGATCAACCTCTTCCAGGGAATTTGCGATGGGCCGCACCTCGACCCCCCCAGAAAATGTCTGGTGTCCAAAACGCCACGACCCAACCCAATGAATGCTACCAGTCATCTATGGGGATTTCGCCTACAAATCCATTGAACATGTTATCTAAACGTGCTGTGATCGAGTCCGAAGACTGTCTGTTCCTTAGGTGCGTACTTGGTAGCAGAGTCCGCCGACAAGGGTTTGTGACGAATCAAAGTGTGTACACTCCGGGTCATACTGTCACTCCGGTCCACTCAGGAGGGTTTCCTGTCGTCGTCTGGATCCACGGTGGGGGGTAAGTTCTTGACGCCTTTTATCTGAAATGGGGTCCTAACAAGAGAATTTGGAGATACATCGCTGGTGCTGAGTACAGTTTCAATGGTGCAGACCTGATTACGAAGTCCAATCATAACATCATTGTGGTAACTATACAATATCGCCTCGGTCTTTTTGGCTTTTTGGCTGGCGAGGCAGTTAAATGTGGAGGCGCGCTGAACGCAGGTCTACGTAGGTATCTTTGGATAACAAAAAGACAATGCGCTGAGATTACACTACAGTCGATCAGAATTACGCTCTGCAGTGGGTGCAATCTCATGTCAGTATTGGTGCCTTTGTACTTTGATTTTCTCAGCCTCTCAGAACAGATTTCAAAGTTCGGGGGTGATCCAGCAAAAGTGTCTATTTGGGGTGAATCCGCAGGTTAGATGTTTCCGCCAAATGATGTGGTTGGGCGGTTTCTGATTCTCGCTGCAAAGGCGGTGGATCTGTGTTGCAGCACGTCATTGCACATAGTGGGAACACACATCCTCCACTATTCAGGGCTGCCATTGCAAGTTCACCCTTTCTTCCTTCGCAATATAATTATGACGATCACATTCCTGAGGTAACCTTGTCCATCCCCTTGATTATGACGAATTACCAAGTATCCGATATAGTCACTTTACATGGAGGTGGTCTCTGGGATTGAGTAAGCCCTCTGCTTCTATAAAACGCCAAGATTGATCTGAAGACAACATAGTTGTGCATCTAGTCCAGACACCTTATCTTGTCTTCGTGCAGCCGACATTGGTACATTGGAATCTCTGAACAACAACATCACCCAAAATGGATTCTATGGTACATTCACCTTCGTTCCGGTGGTCGATGGAGAATTTATCGTCGAACGTCCCACCGTCACACTAGCCAGTGGAAAGGTCAATGGAGTATGTGATTTCATACCAGAAACAGTCTGTTACTAAAACCTTCTCCGGTACTCAGGAGGCACTATACTCTGTGACAAATTCACACGAAGGAAATATCTTCGTCAATCCAACGACCACTCTGAACATCTCGCAGTATATTAGTACATTGTTCCCAAACCTTCAGGCAACACAAGTCGCTGCAGCAGTGCCTTTGTATGAGGGGTTCGACAGTAACGTTGATCAGGCCATCTATGCAATGGGAGAATGTGAGTTTTCTCAATCGTGTTGCATTGCACATTGGACTGTCTTTTATTGTCCACAGCAATCTTCGTCTGTCCTGCGTACTACCTTATAAGGGCTTTTGGCGACAAGGCATGGAAGGTAACGCGTCCTGCCTTTTCGTAGCCTGAGAGCATCTCATAGCAAATCAATTTTAGGGCGAGTTTGCTGTTCCACCAGCTTACCATGGTCAAGATCAATCGTACTACTTTACAAGGTAGATCGCCGTCCTCCAAACTGCTACCATATAGCTGACGTCGCGACGTACATTCCTTCAGTGCATCTTCCGAGTTCATCACCGCGTTCTCCAACAGCTTCTTGGCGATGGTTATGACGCTGAACCCAAGTGACAAGTACAATGCGAGTGACGTCACGCCTGCACAATGGAAGGCGTGGTCCCATGGTCACACTGAGATGATGTTCAACGTGACGCCAACTGGTGCACCAAACGTGTATACATACATGACGGACAGTACGCTGTTGCATCGCTGCGAGTGAGTTTGTTGATTTTCGATTCGTCCGTCGAGTTTCTGATGGCTACTTGGAACATCAGATATTGGCGAAGTGTCTCCGCAAACACGGCCCAGTGAGTCTGAGGTCAGATGGAAGCCGTGAAGTTATCATCCGAACGCGTCCTTGAGACGTAAGAGATCTGTATTATTTATGAAAGTGGATGCATGTCAAAGAAATTATGACGAGTCTGGCCCAATCCGATGAGCTTTCATCTCTAGGGAACGCCAGGTCATACGGCGACGTGTCGCGTAATGACATAATAATTCGCATCGAGATTATGTCGGCCCGTTCGATTGACCAGAGATATCTTTCACAGTTCGAGGGTTCTTTGATTCAATTCAATTGATACATACAGGGTTGCAGATATCAGACGACGCGGGTTCCGACATAGTTGCGAATACGGGAGGCTCAAACTGGTTCTCCGCGGACAGGTTCCTCTTTGGTGTGACTTCCGCAACACCGGGAAGAAGAGGAACAGTGACTCTGCTTCTGTTCTGATTCTTTCGGCTTCCCCGCTTCCTCAGATGGCGGCGTGACACCGGGTGACG
>JBBPOF010000241.1:0-32731 GCA_038091315.1 Porphyrellus cyaneotinctus | reverse complement strand
TCCCACCTTTTCTATACGTGACAGGTCGATCACATCATCCAGACGTTGACCCAACCCCGAGCATACTACCCACCCGAAGACGCCCTGCTCGACCTCCGTCCGACAGAAGGCTGTCGCGAAGCCATCCGGTGCCTCGAGACGCACTGTAAACTCCTCAAGGGAAGCACGAGTCGCGAGGTGCTGGAGGTGTTTTACCAGGAAGTCGGGATACGGCTGTTGGCGTGCATATTTTCCTTTTTTGTTCGCATTGGGGCATGGCTGATATGCGACTGTGAGGGGTAGGATACTGCAGAAACATATCAAGCGTCAAATCATTTCGCTCAGTGGCGGATTTCAGGTGATTGCGGATCTTAACGCGTACCATGCGTTCATTGCGTCACTCAAGGTGTGCCCGTGTCGTTGTTCCTGGGTCGTCTGAGATGGCCGATGGGACATGCCAAGGTACCGAATATCACCGCGGATTTCGACCACCTCAAGATGCTCGGACACGTTTTCGTCGTCGAGGATGCCAAAGATTTGGCGCAGATCGTGCGAGACGTGACGCGGTATGGAGGAGCGTATCGACCTGAGGTACGTGTCCTTGTCCCTTTCCCTCGCTGCCTTGCAAACCAACACAAATACGCTTCTCATACGGACGATGCAGGACGTCTACGAGTTTATCCAGCGCCGGTCTGACTGGAAGAAGATTGAAAAAACGGTGGACAAGACGATGTATAACCTAAGTTTCAAAGAGGACTGTGTCGTTTGTTGAGGAACTGGATTTATTCACGTAGGGGCATATCTATCGGGGCCTAGCATGCTCGTAGTACTTGATTTCTCTTCGCAGCTCGTCTAGAGATGTGACGAGGAGGAAACCCTCTAAATCTTGGCCTGGTACACAAGGCAGCGATAGAACCAAAGATTTTAGTGTACGGGATTGGACGAATGCTCTGTGAGGGCGGTAATGTGAATCTTGCGGGGATCCTGCAATGAAAATTTTGGGGAGCCGTTGAGTAATGTGGGACCCAAGTTGGAGAGTCCTGCAAAGATGGGTACTCCTGCAAGGCTGGATCGAGGAACCGGAGGAAAAAAGATGCACGCAATCTGTATCCTTATCGCTCGAGTCGAATTGCAATCGCAGAAACTGGAACGACGACGCCGTGGAGTCCTGAAGCCGCATGGCCAGGCTCTCCATAGTCGGGGGATTCCCATGAAGGTAGACAATGGTGCAAGGCTGTTGGGTGATGCAGGGTGGAGGAGCTTTTGCGAGGTCAGAGTCCTGAGAAGCCGGGGATTCTGATGTAGATGGGGGAACCAGAGAATGGAGACATGCCTGATGTATGTACTCTTGTCATCCGAGTCGAATTTGGGGCTCCAGAGTCGTAGGCGAAATTCTTTCCACGGCGAGTTGCTATAATCACCTAATGGCCACCGCATGCTGCTTTCGTCGTGTGAAAGCTACTTGAACTGCGTGATCCATCGTTGTGAGTAAGCGTATCGGAGGGCGAACCATAAAGTCGTCAAGCCAGTTCTCGATGTCATCAAGACTGATTTCTGAAAACGATACGAAGTCATCGCCAGCCGTGAACAAGCTATCAACACCTCGAACGATTTGCGACTACAAGTATTGGCAATGTGTGCTGGTGAGAGTTGCGTGACGAGATTTGCGAAGGTTGCAGTGAGGTTTTATGGCAGTGTACTTGTGTGCGACCACGCTATTTAGCATTTACGCGTGTACAGGCGGTCACCATGAGGAGATTGCATGCAACTATGTGCTTGGCGCGCTCTCCAGGGCACTAAGGTATTCAGCTTCAGGAGTCGGGTTACTCACGAGTCGACAGTAGTAGGCTTCCGACAATGAGATGACTCTGCCAGGAAGACTCGGAATTGGAGGAGAAGAAAGGTCGGGATACTACGCAGTGGGGCTGCCAACGTATGTACATCGGATCCACAAGCGTGTCGATTGCATAATCTTGTTTTGCAGAACCACTTTCGCTCACCATGGATAGTGCTGTTGATAGGGCTGTCAGCGGCTCATCGGCATTAATATGGCTCTTCATTGAACTTTGAAGCTAATGCGCGTCACAGTACCTCATGTGAGCAATATGTTCCACTGAGCTTTCAAATTGTTCAGGAAACCATTGATAAACCTAGCAGAAGGCAGTTCCAATCTGGATCCTATTTCGTTTGGCCGAGCGTTACGAACGTGGCATTCAATGCCAGAGCACGAACAAAGGACCCTGTGGAAACCAACTACTTTCACATAAAATTCGAGTCACGATGCAGCTTGAGGCGCCGCCAGAACTTCATGGCGACCGAACAGGTGGGCCCAATAGACAGACGAACGTGGACACTGTGCCGTGCCAGACTGCTGTCGTGGTTCTGAGGATCGATCTCTTCCGAGCACTTTCCCAATTATCCCAGAGCTTCATGCAAACCGGGTGACTCTTCATCAGATCAGTGGTGCGTTACTGCGAGCTAGATGGCACTACTAATGTCGGAACTTTTTTTTCGCCATTGTAATGCTGCCGTCTTACGACCCCTTACGACTGCCTCATAAGGCATGCTAACCCAGATGCGGCATTACAAGGTTCATGATAAGTATGGTTAATCGAAGAAATTTACAAAGCGGTGCTGTAAAAGTGTGAATTTAGCACCGCCACCGTCGGCAATGGGGTGGGGCGTTGCCGCGGGAAGGACGGTCCAAACGGGACTGCGGTAGGTTGACATGCTGCGAGGGGGGCGAGGGGCGGGTGTCGGCGCGCTGACAGAGAAATTTTGTGAGAGAGTGGACGGTGCACCCAGCGTCTAGTGGACGACGGAGGCCCAAACTTCGGTTGCCCGCGCCAGCGGGCCGGAGAAAGTTGCAAAATTTACGGAAATTTTTGTAAATTTTCCGGGTTATAATACTTTACACTATTTACCCGCCAAAATTCCACTTTACGGCCGTTTTTCGGTATTTCACGACGGATTCCAGCGCTTTTCGGGTCTCGGCGAGCACCCAGGGCATAGATCACGCAGGCGTCCATCTGCCCGCAGCGAATTCCAGCAGGACGTCCCGACGCAAATGTGCCTCGTCGTCGCACCCCACTCCGCCCACCACGTTCGCCCCCCCTCAGGGGAGACTACCGCTTTCGGACCGGCCACTCCCGCGCCGCACCGCTTTGTAAATTTCCCGAGATAAGTTCATTATCATGCCATTATCATGCCATTCTAATGCAAAAATTTACATAATCTACTCTAATTTGCGTTAGCATGATAATGGGGTACGATCTATTGATAATATATGCTAAGTCCTTGGCATGGCGGCAAGAAATTTCCGACATTTACAGTGTTGAACTTTCTAGCTGTGCAGTGCTTGACCAACCTTTTCATTCACAAGCCTAGCGCCATGAGTTGTCCTTCGTTTTTGGAACCGGGTAGCAGACACGTTGCCTCCACACGACACAGCAGCATGTCTCCATAAAGATCCAGCCCCTCGAAACGAACCCAGACTCATGCTCCTCAGATCTCAAACAGCAAGAATGACAGTGCCAGCACCTCAACCGTATCGATGTTCTACTTGTCAAACTCCCTCTGCGAATTCGAGGAACCTCGCCATCTTCATCGACGGCACGTCTAACGAGCCCGGTCCCGAGGTGATTGATAGTCTTTCACATGGTCCACTATAGTTAACGAGAGTGCGAGTAGGATACGAATATATGGAAGCTTCATAGCGTCCTATCTGACAGAGACCGCTCTGGGTTGGAGCAGCTTAAGGATTATTATGAAGGAATCGGTGTACATAATGTCGACAGGTTATGTTGGCTGGGTCGTGCCTGGGATTGGATCTACAGCAATCTTGAGATGGCATCTGCTTGGTTTGTGCCAGAGAAATTTCCCCTCCAGCGGCTCATCCAATCCATCGCTACAGGAGCGTGCAGAAAAATGTGACACAGGCGTACAGTTGGTTAGCGGAGAAATATCAAGAAGGGGACCGAATATACTTGTTTGGTGCGTCCGAGGTTGTCGTTGGCTCTAATAGACAATGAGATCCTTGCAGGGTTCTCTCGAGGTGCATACCAAGTGCGAGCACTTGCTGGTATGATCCACGAGGTCAGTGCACGTGTCATCATTCGCTCCGATTGACTCATACTTGTAACAGGTTGGCCTGGTGAAGAATCCGAGGCAAGATCGAATTCAACGGTCGGTACATATGTTGCACGCGGCCTGCACTCTATAAGTATATTTGCAACAGGGCTTATCGCCTTTACATTTCACTCGATCCTAATAAGCCCAAGACAAAAGCGGAGGCGATTGGATTCAAGAAAAAATTTTGTTCGGAGCATGTGAGGATTCATTTCGTGGGGGTCTGGTGCGCCAAGTCTTTTGTGACCCCTTCGTAGCACTCTGAGCACACCCACAGGGATACAGTGTCTTCTTTGGGCCTCAGTAAGAAAGACGTCCGCGTTACTGCTTCCGCAACAGTGACAAATGCGTGCCATTTCCGCCACGCACTTGCCCTCGACGAACGTCGAGTCAAGTTCATTCCAGAGTACTTTTCGGAAGCCAACGCCCACCACAGCATACGAAGTCCCAGAGCCAATGTTGGTGACGTTCGAGAAGTCTGGTTCGCGGGTTATCATTCTGACGTGTATGTCATATGTCGATATGCGCAAAAGTAAATGAACCTCACGCATCTTCGCACTTAGTGGGGGAACTAGCAGGCCACCTATTGAACGGATTCTCAACCCCGATGATGACGAACGTATTACGCCTCATGCCGGACGCGCATCACTTTCATGGATGAGCCAGGAAGCCGCCTCCCATGGTTTAATTTTCAGTTCGGAAGAATTATCCTGGTGCCCAGAGGATATCAATCTCGGTAGAAAAGATTCAATGTCGCTTTTTTGGTGGAAATTCTTGGAGTTCTTGCCTATCCGTCACCAAGTCTCATTCAGTGGTACTGGTAAACATAAATGGAGGTAATGCTAGTATGGTAAAATTTAGCTTCGTCGCTGATTGGTCATTATCTATAGGCCGCATTTGTCTCGCCCTCGTGTGGTCACTCCGAAACAACGGATCCATTCTTCTGTTCTGTCTAGTGACACGTATGTACCCTGCGCTACCCTGGGAGATCGCGTCGATATCCCTACTGCGACGCGGGAAGTCTCAAACGGACTATGGACAGCTGATGTACCTGACGAGGGAGTAACGACACGATTATTAACATCATTGCTTAACGATCGAAGCAAGGCGTTGGAATCTCTCTCAAGGGTGTTGTTTCTTTTTAATTCCCGTAAGTTTCATCGTTCGTCAATGCGTCGACGACCTACTTCCAATTGAATTTTTCTAGGGCTGGAAAACGGACATATTCAAGCAATACACACTCCACAATGGTTGGAGTTATTCATAGATGAGCAACCTGGCTTCGATTCACTTGCCCTAACTGTCATCTATGATGTGATTTGTAGGCTATCGTACACCATCTTCCTCGAGGGCTGTGCTGAGTATATCCCCATAGCCGACTCTTCAACCCCCGAAAGGCTAGTGACGGGTGCAAGGGACTCTCTCAGGTCCATATTGCCCTTTCTCGATAAGCCGGCTTTCCCAAGGGCGCTCTATATTTTGCGATTTTTAGCGAGGCACAAAACCCTCCGGCGACGCTTTATTTCTCGCACAGTGATCGACGCTCTCATGCTTGCATTAGATCGGATCGCTAACAGCCACAACGATGAATTATTCCCATGGGTCATAGACTGCCTATGTTACCTCGTCGATGACAGTACGCATGATCAGTCCCGTCTAGTGTACATGCTCATTCTCTACAGATGCCCAACGAAACTACGTTGTTGGTCAGCTTGCGGCTAGGTCAGACGGAACCGAAACTGGGAAAACAAGGCTCTCGTTAGCATTAGATGTGAAGGGTAACGATACATTGCTAACCACGTACTTCGCTGATCTACGTCGCCATAGCCCCCAACCATTTGACAGGTTCGCTTAAAATGATCGCATCTCTCGCTCAGCATGAGCGGGCCCGGGGTGAGTAATCCCCGACTGATTGTCTTACGTTTTGTGTAACTATTCGATAGATCACTGTTATCCATTGAAGCCTAAAATTATCGAATTAGCAAAAGAGGGAAGGGGTCCAGTTGGCTTGGCGGCTGTAGAGGCTTTGGTGGCATTGAATGTGCCGCGTAAGTCGCAACTTCATTAACACATACTCTGTCGTCTGATGATTTTCACGGACAAAGCTCCCCATGATATTCACTTTTCCAGCATCCTTGCCTATCTTGGTAACACTCTCCCTCGGTTAGATGTGGAAATCGGCAGCTCCATGTCACCTAACGACAATAATCTTGATGGCCTGCCACTTGTACTTCAAGTCGATAGTAAGCGCCATACATCATGCATAACGTTTTGTGATTAACTTGTGTCAGGTCATGGGGAGCTTGCCGTGGAGGTCGTCCACAAGCTTTGTCGGACCATCGAGCTGCGCGATGCTCATGAGCGTACTATGGCGACCCTGACGCTGTTGAAGCTATGCAGATGTGAGTTCTCGAGTAGTCTTGTTTACTTGGCTGAATAGGACGAATCAGACCCGATCATTCGGGACTTTTGTTCACGAAATAAGGTCTTGGATATCTTCATCAAACAGTTGGAGCAAAATGAGACCTCGCTGCTGGCAGCGTACGCTCTGAAGATGTGTTTGAAGCTTGGTGAGCTATCTAATCATCCGTACATTGATCGTTTCAGTTAAGAGATGGACTAGACACGTGGACGTTCGACGACTTTCATCGTGTGGCTAAGCTCATCGTTCGTATGGTTGATAAAAACTGGTTTGACAATGTCGTCGGCCGAGTCGAAGGCTCCGACATCTTCCGTGAACTCATGGCGTCCCGTAGGTTTAAGTGAATTTTTCTTGACCAAAACCGCGTACTAACGGTATGTTACCCAGACCATCTAAGGCAGCAAGTCATCTCCCTTGGCATTGTCGCCACTTTATGTAGGAAACTTCAAATTGGTGATCCCCATGAGACTCGGATGAGCTTGATTTGTCTCGAGATCCTTGGTATGTTGTACGAACTTTTACTCTGTCTACTGACGGGCGAGTATGTAGGGCGGAGAAACCCGGTGGATTTGGAGTCCATTGTAATCCACAGTTTGACTTTGCTGAAGAACAAAGACATCAAAATTCAGAGGAGGGGCGTCAAGGTTCTTGCCTCCCTGGCTCAGACGGGCAAGCATTCATGCTTCGTGCAGTGTGTAACCACTGACCAATGAACTAGAGGATGGTGAGAGGGCGATACAGCCACATGTGATCGAGATCGTGAAAATGCTACTCCCACCTCCGTATGGCTCATCCCTATCACGCTCCCAACTATTTGGTCCCACTACTGCATTGTACGACCTGTCCAAGAATGGTAAGTCGCAAACCTTCTGCCTAGTCACAAAGTAATTATTTTAATCTTCTAACCAAGAAACCCTCCGTGAGCAAATCAAACAGTCTGAGGAGTTCGCTGCTTTTAGGGGCCTCCGTCACATGAACACTCTTTATCCTCGTTCCCGATCACTCGGTCAATGAATCTATAATTCTTGGATGGAGGTAGGCATGCACGTATTTCCCCGTACTCAACCGACAGTGCGGCCAATTACTTCGAGCCCTCGAACTCAGCCATTGCATGCTCAATACTGTATGAATCATTTAATATATCGGTATCACCATGCTGGAATGGAAAGGTCTAATGCTGCCTGAAGTACACGTTGCGACAACCCGTGAACCACCGAACGCCGAGGGCGCGGAGGTTGTCATGGGGAAAGCCCATTTTGACCTATGGTGGGATAGCAATGCATGAACAATCTGTACAAGTACAGGGTGACTTCTCGATTAATATTTGAGACCGTCCTGCCACTCCGGTGTATTGCATTTTGGGGGGTACCAGTGGTATTTTCTACTATAGGCATATACCATAGCCTCACTCTCGAGTAGTACTTGAATTGGAGCGTCCTTGCATCAATCTTCACAATCATCCCTCTCTCACCTCTTTACCGTTCGCCGACATTATGGCAGATCATATATCTTACATGTTGGATACCATGATCACAGCTGTGGATGAAAGCTTGTCATACGACGGTATCGTGTCGGTCCCAGAAACGGGCTTAGAGGATGTCAAACTGAAATCTAGGCTGGCTGGTTCACTCTGCGACAGCGTTAGTACTCCACCCAACTTACTCACAGAGTGCTCACGGGATTTATGTAACAGGGCCGCGTCTGGCTGCCAAATGTGGCCGTTTCACGAGGGGCAGGCCAAGCAACTAGGTGAATAGTCATGCGCCGCTTTTCCGAAGTGGCTCGGGACGGAGTTGATTGTGTAACGCATAGGGTCCTCAGACAAAAGCGGCGGCGTAATCACAATTTCAGTCACCCCATGTCTGAAGGCCCTGCGAACTTACTAGTTGGGGCTGAGAAACCAAGTATTTTGAGCGCGGTGCAGGTACGAAAGGGACTTACTCGGGAAGGAATCGCTGGATTTGAGACCAGGCTTTTAGGCCTCTAAACCAGTGAGGTGGCAGCACGACGATATCGATATGGGACAGTGCGGCTGTTTTTCGGGCTTCTTACCATTCAGCAGAGCCTACTCCGACCCTCCAAGAGTTGAGAGCAGTGGCGCTTCGCATTTCAAACAGAAGAAGTCGCATGAAAAGATCGAGGATGGATGGAATGTCGTATCGCCTGTTAATACCAATCAGGGGGAATGGCATGGGACTCTGACTCGGATGAATGGCGAGGATCCTCAGGAAACCCGGGGAAGAGGTAGCGATTCGAGCGAGGTTGCCACTAGAGAAGAAAAATGAGGAGTATGCAACCCAGGAGATTATCAGCAGCAGGGGCCGAGGAGAGTGGCGTGCAGAGGAGCCCAGGTTGTATAGCCTATCAGCGTGGTTGCTTGGCAGAAGTGACAAAAGAGTTCTGGCATTATTCACGTTGGACTTGAATTCCCGTGAAGGGCATACCCCACGGTTTCGGACGGAGAATATGAGTACCTGGCCGACAACTTGAATTGCTCAGTGGCAGCCGCGTCGAGAGCACCGCACTGCATGAACCATGATCGACACAAAACAGACGCACCCAATCCGATTCGATCGAAGGGGTTGGTACAACAGGCTCAAGGAAAATACTACTTATCCACGATAAACGCAATATGGTTCTGAACACAACCAGCGAGGTGGTCACGAGGTGTGCCAAAATCAGTAATGTGATTCGAAACGTTTAGTTCTCAAACGAAACTTCCGCTATGATGCTGAAGTGCGAGTTAGGCTCGGATATGAGGCACAAATTTCAGTGACGTACCGTCGTTCGCCATCCTGGAAGGATAATTCAATCAGACAATACCAAAGGGTATGGCGTCATGACTTTCCTTTGACATCCAGCCTAGATATGCTCTAAGTTCTGTGAATCCGAAGTATACAATGATATCATAATCTAGTCGGTAGTAAACCTGGCCGGAAGTGTTCGTGGCCATTGCCAGATCTTTCACAGCCTCGCTAAGGTCTGCACGGATAGTACAGTACGTGGAGAAAGACGCTGCAATAACCCCACATCAGAAAGGGAGTGAAGTGGCAAAGTTTGGAAAGAACTTGCGTCGATCTTGATCCACCCATCTCGGGTCAGATAGACTCCCTCGATACCGCACGAAACGTATGATCTGCGTGCCAAAGTTTGCTCGATTTTTTTCCGTGAGCGTAAACGATTCCCGAAACTCCGTTGCTTCGGAAACACGAGCGCCCTTGCAACGGAGTCAATTCCAGATGGTATCACGCAAGGTACTCAGGGAGGGAAGTTACCTTGCGAAGCCTCGGATCAAAGTATCCCGGAACGTAGTAAACACCTCTCGGATCTTTTTCCCATAAGTGCTTCCGAAGAACGTGGTCTGCGTTGTTTTTCTTTGCAGGAAGTGCGCAAACCACACCATATGTGGTACATGCAATTCGCGAGGAGACTAAATGATTTTTTTGATCGATATGCGACAAGACCGCCCCATTAGCGACTGCCTTGTTTCTATAGGAGCGCCTCAGCAAAAGTTATGGACTTGCTCTACAATTACGTACACATGATTGTCTGGACGGCATATCTTGATGTTCCTGTCCTTGAAATACGATTGCAGCCGAGACCAGAGCCAGTCATTTGTCGAGAGGCCACCCACAAAGAACGCCGTCTGTAAATGGGCGTAATGAGACGAACTCCTCCGAGAAGGTAAAACCCACTATAATCGGGGTCGCAGCGAATTTCTGCTGTTGCTCGAATGCGCCGATAATAGTGTCGAACGACTCATTGAACAGGCCAGTAGCTTCTTCACTACAGGATATGGGATCACGGGATCAGTCGCAATGACGTAAGTCGAACAAAATCTTACCCCGTTAACTTCAACTTCCCGAACGCGATGTTGTACTTTGAATTATTATAGCGACGCCCGGCAACCCTGAGGTAGGCTGGTTCTTGATCAGTATTGATGACGAGCTTCGTCGTCTGGTCGAACTCGTGTGTAAATTCGTCTATCTCGCGAGGTTTCGAGTGCTCCCAACCGGTAAGCTTTCCTATTTTTGTGTTTGAGTTCATCATGGGCAAAGCAATCGAAGGAATAAGCCACCAACGTTGCAACAAGGCCCTAGCCCTACGAGTAACAAACACTGAGCCCTGTAGTCGACCTAGAAAGGAATAGAAATGAGTAACGCGGAAATGGGTTGTTGGCGGAGAATGAATACACTCGGCTGGAGCAATCTCTTCACAGGAAATTGGATTGAACGTTGTAGAAAACATGCTCAAATCAATGGTCCCACCCCCAGCATCAATGACAACAACTCCTTGAGGAGCGCGTTCACTAGCGGTCTCCAGCTTGAGAAGATTTGGCACGCAGAAGTGAAGACTCGCTTCGCCTTCCGTTAGCATGTGGACGCGGGATCGGCCATCGACTGTACTGGGAACGAGGCCGGCACACTCGATTGCCTGATGGTATAGCTGTTGTTGTACCCCTTCCCAGCCGTTTGGATGGGTGAAAATATACTCGATGGAACGTTCGATAGTTGACCAGATTAACGCAGGGTGATGTTCGTGAATGTATGCCTTGACGCATTGGAAGAGATACTTGATGAAATCTGTGAGAATGTCGACAGCGGCCTTCCCAGGAGGGAGCGGGGGTAAATCATCGTCCCTGCTGATAGACGAGGGTAGATGCTTCGGGCGTAGATGAAGCTTCCACCTGGATCGCATGCGTTAGCATGGGTTCTACCAATGTGGTTAATAAGTAACCATTCAGCTTTCCTCCACCCTTCTGCCTCGGCAGCCTCGAGTACTCTTCCAGTGAGAGCCTCGGCCCCGGCCGCTCTGACAAGACCGGTCTTGTCATAATATAAGAGAGATGGTACCTTGGCATCACCACCAACTAGTGACTGCGAAGGAAATCTGGGGCCAGTCTAGCAGGAGCAAGTTAATACCAAGAGGTGAAGAATTTACCTCGTGACCCCAAGAACTTCAGGAACTTGTCCCCGTTCCAGAATACAATATGAGATGCCACTAAACGTCGTACCAATGTCGAACGCGACAACGAGCTGAGTGGGCCCAATGTATGGCTCGAGGTTTGGCATAGCCTGCTAGCTTGGAAATGAATAGGTGGAAATGGAGAAAATCACCGTTAAAGCGCTACGGAAAACCACGAATTCACATGGCCATCATGTGGTGGTTGACGCGAAGGCTGTGCAACACCCGGTGGTGATAAATGCTCCTGATTCCACGGAACCTGCAGTCACAATAATGACATGTACCTTCCCTCAATGCTTTGTCTCAATCAATCCTGATAAGTATTATTGGAAACCTTACCTATTTAACTTTTGCGCTTCAAGAGTACGCCAGAGGGGATTCTTGTCATCAAATTCCCCTTTGCCCAGCCGGATGGTCCATCAATGCATCACGCGTGGGTGATTTCACCGCTGACAGAGTTGTAAAAGAAAAGCAGGTCCTAGGGACACTCAGGAGGCTGTGCAGTGGGATAATGGAAGCTAGCAACACAAAGGTCGTGAGTGCTTGCAGGTACCAACCTTACAACGATCCTCACTGTCATCAGGACCTTTTCTCCACATTCATGCCAAGTTCAGGGTGACTGTGACAGGACCTTGCTGGTGCATTGTATGCAAGTAATGACGGCATTCCAGACTATTTTTGACAAATGTATTTCATCTCCGTCCTTGACCTATCACGTCCAGCGGTGCAGCTGGAGGGAAATTAATGACTTGCAGTTGCGATCTGGCGCAGAATGATAAGCGCTTTGTCCGCTGTAAGCAGACATCGCCGTTAGGGTGGTATGTAATATTGAACTGCCGGTTTACATGGCGGTGGGGTGGATCGTGCACAGAACCACACGTTACTCTGAAAAAAAGGTCGCATAAGATACGCCGTGAGCTTGCATCGCGCTGGATACTGACGGAGATGAAATGACAGACCACAGTGGCAGCTATTAATTTGCCTCCCTTGCTCTGGCAAATCTGACGTTTTTCCCAAGCGCTGGTTCGTGAGAATCTAGACGTTCGGTCCAGTGCGAGGAAAAACATTTATGACCAATATGTGGGCGGCTCCTTTTGCATGAAACTGCAAGGAGATCTCCGCGCCAGACATTCTATAAAAACGACTAACGTGGCAGGACCGACATCACAGTCGAGCGTACAAGACGGTCCAGTGACTTGGTACTAATGAACAGCGTGCCCCAAGGCCCTGAGTGAGGTCAAGCACCGAGTGTGTACTACTCAAGTCTGCCCACACAACCCTACCCTCATTCTGTCCTAAGTTCCCTTCGCGCCCGGGTCCAGGCGTACGCCAAAACTTGAACAAGTGCGCTTTCACTCTTTTCTTCGTCAAGTTCTGTTTGCCAGGACGCGCTCATATCCTTGGCGAACTCTCACCGAGAAGCTTTCCCTTCTTCTCGGCAATTGGTCAAATAGCTCGTCTCTCCTCCTCCCGTCAAACAGCTCGTCTTCTCTCCTTCTTGGCAACCTCTCGTCAGGCAGCTCGTCTTCTCTCCTTCTCGGCAATCCCTCATTAATCAGCTCGTCTCTTATGGAGCGCGTTTTCTGGCGGAACCTAGGCATTGCCTATTCAGGACGCCTTTGGGACTGCAACCAGCTTAACGTGAATGGATTCACCTATTCATGACTTGTAAGATGGTTTCCTTCGTCGTCTGAAATAGCTCCTCGATCGCCTGCCCCGTCATCGGCAATCGTGAAGGTAGAAGAGTATCGAGGACGAACCATGCCATTGTCGGGGAGAAAAGAAGCCGGACCAGCTTGGTGGTATCCGACGTCCTCTAGACCTATTTCTGGTATTGACACGATGCCATCGTATGAGTGACCTTGTTCCACTGCTGAGATCATGCAATCCAACATGAGCGATAAGTCAGGCATAGTGCCAAGGACTAGAAGGAGCGAAAGTGACGCTGCGGGTTAGCTTAGCTCTAGCCTCGCACATGCAAGTGTTTGTTACGTCAGCCCAACCGAATCCAACCAAGTACAACAACCATCGCAAACCCTTTCCTTGATGGACATGAGGCTGCTTGCAGCTTCAAGTTCCTGTGTTACTTGGGAACGAGCCTCGAGGCTCTCATACTTCTCGGCGGCAAGCGGACGGAACAGGGTCTGACTACTTGGTTGGGCGTTTATGTGAGTGTGTCGAAGCAGGGACGCTCCACTGGCAGCATTGCTGTGGCAACTATACCTCTCATCCACGTGTACACTGCCCACCTACGCTCCACGACATACCTCGCACTCAAGGACGAGGGCGGGCACGCTTCCTACATTCTTTCCTAAATTCCCGACCATCAAACCGACGCCATCCAGAATCATAACTCTTCCTTCACTCGCTGGCATCCAGGAAGTCCCTATCTCTCCGAGTTGCCATGCCGAACAAGATTGCAAGTTCGTTTTACGCTGGCCTGAGGAGCTTATTCTGCTGCTGCAAATCCAATACCGAAGGAGATCCACCGTTAAAGGCTAGCCTCCGTCAGAGTCCTCGCGTCAGGGTCGTTGTCGACGACCCTTCAGACGTGAGATGGGATACACCACCGCCCTGCCCGAGCGAGAAACCCGGCCATTCAGCGTCGAACGGTAACATCGCTGATCCCAAATGCGTGGCACTCTCCTCATAGTTGCATTTTCAGGCATTCTACTCAATGGGACGAGCCCTCCTCCGGACGCGGTGGTGGAGGTATGGTCCCGAATTTCATCTGTAAATCGTGTTGAGCCTGACGACGCAAAATTCATCATCCAGCTCGATGGGCAGTCTTTGATACCTGATATACAGCATGGTTGCAAGACCGTGGTACAGCAGGCCCCACCTGGTAGTGACCGCACTCAAGACGACGAAACGATACCGGCCGACTCGCACAGCATGTTGCAAGGAAACGAGGAACCGATAGACGGCGGGAGTATTCTCATTGGTCGGGAGGTTGTGGTACAGGTATGGATCTAATTCGCATGAAAGTGGTGCGGTCGAGGTGAGACGACCCAAAGTTTGCAGGCGAACGAGATATGCCTGGTAGTCAACTGGGTGTAGGACCTATGGACGTGTCGCGCGGTCGTTCTCAAGGCCAAATCATCCTCAACGGTCCACAGCCCCTGTTGACCAGGATGGGCGTGGATACTTTTGATGCTGACAAAGTGCACGCCACTCAATCGTGGCTCACCCAGGAGAAGCTCCCTAGGAAGCAGAGGGTGGGCCCTGATCGGGATCTAAACTTTAAGATGATCGCAACGGACGATCAGCCTTCGCAGGTCAATAAAGAGAGATTACCGAGAAAAGCGGTAGTAAACTGGGAGAAGGCGATTGCAAAGGTTGTTCAGTCGTCTAAGGACAGGACGCCCCAGGCGGAGGTCGATCAGCCTCCGTGGTTCGCCGAGGAGAGATTGCCGAGAAAGAGGGCGGCGAAGGTGGAGAGCAATGTGGAGAGCATCAAGCCTTCTTACATCACCAAGGATTTAGACAGGTTGCCGAGGAAGAAACGCGAAGAAAGCATCAGTGTTCGCTTGGGATAAACCCAAGGCTTTGTCGACACGTTACCACGCATCGTTACTAATATATGTTAATATTATTGTCACTGATCTGCGGGCGGCGGTATCAAGGGAATCACCGAATTTGTGATCGTCTTTCAACCCGGGTGTACGACCAAACTTCGCGTATAGATACATCCGTAGCACTCTCAGACAGACTGAGGTTGCTCACTACGAGGCAAACCAACTGATTGGCATAGTGACGATCGACTTCTGCACAGCGGAATCGACGGAACATTTACTGGTACGTAGAATCTCGCGAGAGTGACCTATCTATAGCAAAATGGAACCGGTGTATTATCTGAACAGGCAGGACGAAATCGACAAAGATATCCGGTATCATTGGTAGCAAGAAGGATAGACGTTTATTCCTCGAATGAGATCGCCGCAGGTATTCTGAGATGGGAGTTAGACCATGCAAAAAGCCAAATTCACAGATACTCACTGGCGTTGGCCGTCCTGGAAAGGAGAGCAACTCAGTAAACAGCAAAAGGTCAGGAACTCACGACTTACCTTCGTCTTCCACCCTAGCTCCGCTTTAAGTTCTGTGGTCCCGAAGAATACAATTACATCATAATCCAGCTGGTAGTACACCTGCCCGGAAGACGATTTCTTTGGAAGCAGAGACTCGGCGGCCTTCCTTAAGTCCACCTGGATAGTACAGAGCGGAGAGAAAGCCGCTGTCATTTTCTTCGTATCAAAACCAGGATGCAAGGTAAAGTGCGAAAAACCCACAAGCATCTTGATCCATCCATTCGGGTTTGGATAAACTACCCCGATAGCAAACAAGACGTACTGTCTGCATGCCAAAGTCTGCTGGATCTTTTTCCGTAAGCGAAAATGATTCCCAGAATTTCATCTCCTCGCGGACTTGATTTCCCTTTGGATGGGGATAAACGTCAATGACTCGTGCTACACGTCAAGGAGACCTACCCTAACAACTTTCGCCTCAAAGTAGTCTGGGACGTAGCATTCGCCTGTCGGATCTCTTTCCCACCGGCCCTTCCTACTCGCGTGTTCTTGGTCGGTCTCGTTGACGGGGATCGCACAGACTACACCATATGTAGCACGTGCAATTCGCGAGGCGACCATATGATTATCACGGTCAATGTGAGATAACACCGCCCCATTGGCAACGGCCTTGTTGCTAATAAAAATTGTTTGCAAAATTTGTGAATATGCGAGACAACAACAACGCACATATGATTGTCTGGACGGCAAATGTTGATGTCCTTGTCCTTGAAATACGACTGGAGCCGGGACCAGAGCCAGTCATTTGTGGAGAGTCCCCCAACGAGGAATCCCATCTGAAATTGTACATCAATGAGACGGACTTTCCAATAAGGTAAAGCGCACCGTAATCGGTATAGTCGACATCCTGGAAGACTGCTGTTGTTGTTCAAATGCGCTGATGATGGCGTCAATAGAGTCGGTAAACAGACCGGTGGCCTCTTTGCTAGAGGATACGAAATAAGACAATTAGCATTGATGGCATATACTGAAGACCCACCCCGCCAACTTCAGCTTTCCAAACGAAATGTTGTATTTCGGAGCACTGACGCGACGACCACCAACCTTGAGGTAAGCTGGTTCTTGATCGTTCTTGATGACAAGTTTCGTTGACTGGTCGAACTCGCGCGTATATTCGGCTATTTCCTCAGGGGCGGAGTGCTCCCAGCCTTGAAGCTTTGCTGTATTGCAGGTTCGTCACTGGCAAAGAAAAAGATGTGATAAGCCACTTACTTTCTAACAGAACCCTAGCCCGACGAGTCACGAAGACTGAGCCCTGCAGCCGACCTAACAAGAGAAAAAGATGAGTAAGGAGTTCAGCTGCCGGCGAAAGCTACATACACTCAGCCGGAGCAATTTCCTCGCAGGAGATCGGGTTGTACTTCATCGCAAACATGCTCAGGTCGACGGTCCCACCTCCAGCATCGATGATGACGACTCCTTGCGGAGCGGTTTGGTTAGTGGTATCCGAGTTGAGAAGATTTGCGACGCAAAAGTGAAGGCTTGCTTCGCCCTCCGAAAGCATGTGGACACGCGATCGTCCCTCGAGCGTACTGGGTATGAGACCGGCGAGCTCAATCGCGCGTCGGTACATCTGTTGCTGTACGCCCTCCCAACCATTTGGATGAGTGAATATGTACTCGATCGAATTCTCAACAGATGACCAAGGGAAAGCGAGATGATGTTCCTCGATAAAGATCTTGACGCAGCGGAAGAGATACTTGATGAAATCTGTCAGAACATGGACGGCAGATACTTTGGGCGGAAGTGGGGGTAAATCGTCGTCCTTGTTAATGGAAGAGGCCAAATGCTTCGGGCGAAGGTGAAGCTTCCACCTAGATCCAAAGGGTACATCTGAGTTCCACCAACACGTCGAGCAGGTTAATGGCGTACCACTCAGCCTTCACCCACCCTTCGTTGAGCGCAGACTCGATGACGCTGTCGGCGAGCGCCTCAGCGCCAGCTGCCCTGACAGTACCGGCCTGGTCATAGTACAAGATCGATGGTACTTTGGCGTCACCGCCAGCCTTTGCGTGGCCGGGAAATCTAGAGCCAGTCAAATCAGATCAGTGCAAAGAAATGAGGAAGGAATTTGCCTTGTGACGCCATGAATCTCAGGAACTTGTCCTCGTTCAAGGATACAGTACGAAACCCCGCTAAACGTTGTACCGATATCGAAAGCAATAACGAGTTGAGTATCGCCAGCGTGCGGTTTTAGGTTAAGCATGCCAGTGACTGGGTGGTGGAAGAGAAAATGTGGCGATAAGGAAATTACAGGCTGGTCACTTAAAAGCGCCACAGAGAACGCAGAATTTCCACGACGGGTACGGGCGGATGAGAAGTATTCTGTCGTCTATGGGACAACCTCATGGTGATAAACGCTCGAGATCTGAGGGTCATCATTGCATCGACGTAATCAATCCCAATCAAGTATCACGGACAAACTCACCACAGCCTTGTTAATTTCGCGCTTCGAAAAGGCGCTGGCCCACTGGGTAGGTTCCGACGGACTTTTTTGTTCAATAGCCCTCTGCCCAACCTGCTGGAAATCCGCAGTTGACGATATAGATCGGAGAAGAAGACCAAGAGGCAGTGTTATTCTGGGCACTGTGGTAACACTACAGCTGAAAAGGGTTACCCCGATGGGCAGGCGTTTGGAGATAACAATTCACGTTTCGTTTCAGCATAAACGCGGTTGTCCACAGATCGGATGAAAATTTGAGACGGTCGTAGGCACCAATCTTGATACGATCCGCTATCAACGGCCATTCTAAGTAGTAGATGAGAGCTGCGTCCGCCACACCCATGACTCGTATCTTATATGTACCGAATTTGCATACATACTTGATCGAACTGCTTTCCTGAGTTTTCCACATTAGTATTGTAGGATTGTACCGTCGGTTCACCCGACGCGAGAGCCGAGCAGTAGTTCGTGAGTTGAATATATGGACGGGAAGGTGCTACAAATTCTAGGGTGTCAGTGTTTGAAATCGGAGGCAAAGTTTCAACACCTTTAGACAGATTCTTGCTGGTGCCGATACTGGGCAACAGTTTTATGGAATGATGTCGCCAGGGTGTCGATCTGGGCAAAAGTCTTTCATGGCGCTGGACAGCCATTAACCGGTTTCTAATTGATGGTGGCGACGGTGACCACTACCTCGGATTACTCCGACATTGCTGATTTTCACCCAATATCACATTGTAAAGCGGAAGGGTGTGAGCATTGAGCAAGTTCCATGCATGGCTAGGGCCGCAACCCCATATGCAGCATGCACGCTGCAGACCAGTCAGGGTTAACAGGTACTACGCATGGGGGAGAAAGGCGGAGTCTATGCATCAACACGGTGTGAGGCCGTGAGGAGGCCGCACCTGCGCCATGCACGGTGAGGAACGCTGCGCGGGCACGCACACACCTGACAAGACGATTGAATGAGGTCACCGGAGACTTTTCTCAGTTCGAAGCAAACTGGTACAGAGACGAGACTTGTCAAGAGTGCGATGCTGAGGAACGAACGACGGAGAGCATTGAGTAAAACATCGCATCGACTCGTCAAACGGCGAAGAGACCGTAAAGTAGACACGGCATCTTGCGAAATGGCATTGCGCTAACCAAACCGAGGACGCTTGGACGGGTGTAATGTCTTTCGCTTTCTACTAAATATGAAGTGCGTGTTACGACCTCGTTCGTGGGTCGTTTGACACGGACTACCCTGAAAGGAACTTGCTCAACGACTAGAATCAACAGTGCCGATTTTAATCGCATCTACGTAGCCCAATTTGCAGGTCTCCAAGCGCCAAGTGTCCATCGATGAAGGTGCGCTGACTGCGAGCGGTCAGTCATATGTACTTCAAACTCGTGGATTTCGATGAACGTTCTAGCGCTAAACGACCGCTTTCAAATCGCCCATGCTTCCCACCACACGGCAAGCCACCCAGTTGCCAAGCCCTTTTGCCACATCCTCCTGATGTCAAAGTCGTCAATTCACATGGAGACGCCGACACCCTACGGGACTCCTAGCCAACAAATCCCGATCATTCAGCAGGCCGTGCCCAATTTGCTGCAGCCAATCGCACTATACCGTCCAGGCTTGTCTGCCGTGTGCAGCCAAGTCAAGGTGGATTGAACATATGCATTATTTACTCTACCGCACCATCATGGCATTTGGCAACACGTCTTCGAAATCCCCGGTCGGAGTTAGCCTGTATTAGAAATGCATGGGCTATTTGTTCCTAACAGACTCTGTGAGCACCATGCCATTTTCCATTTCCCATTCTGAAGTTGTCCTCCGACAAGCAGTGCAACGAAATGGTTGTCAGAGAATGTGCGAAACTCCTGTCTGGACTTGATGACCGAGTTGGATCCTCTGGGAGGCGTCGACAGAATTCGTGTATTGTAGGTTTCACCCGTTCAGAAAGCAGCTCGGAGCATGCGATACTTCGGGCCGCGCGTCGGCCTCATGTTATGATAAAAGCACGAAGACGAGCAGACACTACAGCATTACATTGACCGATTCCCAGTAAAAATGATTGAAACTGGGGTGTCTCCTACTGTATCCACTCTGTCTGTTTCCCGGGCGAGGTATGCGTCTCAGAGATCACAGTATACACGACTCTCAGCTTTAGTTTCAGACCCAAAGGTACCCTCAAGAATTTCAAAGACCTTCTATTGCACCCAAGGTCTCTGAGAAAACAGGATGCCCCATCAGTGGACCCAGAGACGTCGCGAGCTCAGCCTGAAGTCACACAGCAGTTGGAGAACACAACGGTAGGGCAACAAGCACACGTGACAGAGGGTAATGGTGCAAGCTAATCTCAATCTTAGTTACAGTCCAATGTGTACCGGCCCGGGGGCCCTGATGGGAATTGCAAGCTGGATCCTTCGTCTTCGGTCCAGTTACTAAGGCCAGACAGTGCCGGGAAAAATGTCGGGGAGTGTGCGAATGAAGATGCAGGGTCGCAAGAGGAGTTCAATCAATCCGCGCCTACCCCACCCAAGGTAGAGTAAACATCTTTATGTCGTGGGCTATACCCAAAGCTCCCCCAAAACAGGCTCGTTTGTCACCATCTAGCACCAACAGCATTCGAGAGGAAGAACGGGAAGTGCCACAGCCACAGCGTACGAAGATGCGCCTACGCCGCTCCTTCAGCACCTTTCCCTATAAACGCAATGGTGAACGGCGGATGACGACTTCAAGCTCAACGCAGCTGGTCGTAGCGGGTTCAGAGCGAAAGGAACGCACCAAAATCCAGCGTGCGAAGACTGGCCTCGGCCTGTCTGGCATTGCGTCTAAAAGGAGCGAGGCTCAGGGAGCGCCAATGACGACTTTCAGCTCAACGCACTTGGCTATGGCCAGGCCCATTTCCAAGTCCGCTCACTCAAAGACCATACAACACAAAAGGAAAGCTCAGTCCGAGAAACCTCCTGTTTCCGAGGTAGAATCATGCATTTCTTGCGATTCACAGCGCTCAAACGTCCTTCGAAAACTAGTCTCGTTCAAACCCGGTCGTCGTTAATAAGGAAGATGAAGAGCAGATTGTCCTGCAAGGGGTACACGACGGACTCGGAATACAGCGTGCAAAAATCCTACTCGGTTCCGTCAGTACAACAGCCCTCCCCCTTACGCACGGAGCTTCCACCTCCAGTTCGATCTGCAAGGGGCCCCCTCACTTGCGGACCGCACAACCGGAAGAGAAAGACGCCCCAGTGACCGTTCCTCTGCATGTCGAAGGCAGGAAAACGAAGTCAGAGGACGCCAAGGACCCAGAGCAGACCCCGAGAGAATCCGAGGAAATTGCAACACTTCGTTCTCAGGTTGCCGAGCTCCAGAAGCGCTGCGAAGCGCAATCCAGAGACCTCGAAAGCTCAAATAGCTTCCTCAATGCCACCGATAAATCCTCGGACTCGGACGTTATCAACGCTCTCCAGAGGTTAAATGCGGAGGTACAACAGAGCACTACGTATATGGCTGACTGTCTGGTAGACGATTTCGAGTATCACAACGTGACGACGAACCCGACGAACGAACAAATCTCCTCTGTGCAGATGGCTTCAGAAACCATAGGCAGTGTTTTAGCAAGATCCTTGGGAACGAAACCGCCAAAGGATATCCCCATGTTACTCCAAATCGCTTTCCAAGCCTACCTCGCGTCCGCGCTTGGCCAGACTGTATCATCCTGGGTCTTCGAACCAGCGCACAACAAATTTATCAGTGCGATATATCAGAGTTTGCGTGCAGTCGGTGAGGAACTTAACATTCAAGGACGTTCCTTACTTTGACTGATGAGTAGAGGAAACCATTGACAGAAGCGCAAGCTGTTTCTGGACGTTGGCGTTCGCTCGCGCGCGTTCATATCGTTCACTCTTGGGTTGGCCACCCAGATGACCTCATCAGAGGGATCATTTCCGGCTTTTCCGACATCCTTCTGGCTGCTGGCTGCAGCGCCACTCGATCCGAGTTAGTGACGAAGATGACATCTAATTTCACGCAGAAGATAGCCTTGCTCGTCGAGCTTGCTGTTCGGCTCAACAAGCTGTTCGATGAGATAATCTCGAGCGATTTCGAGATCCTTGTCGTTCAACCTGGCGAAAGATTCGAAAGCAAGGACATGGAAAACACGGATGGCGATCAAGTTGGGGTTAGAGATGCATCGGTATTGTGTGCAACCCACCTAGGGCTGATAAAGCGGATGCCGGCGGGGACATTGTGGGAAAGGGGGAAGAAACAAAAGATGATGGTGCTGAAGCCGAAGGTTTTGCTCGAGTCCTTCCTGGACGCAGAGGATTGACAAGGCTCTAATACTAATTAGTTGGGCATCGGTTTCGTCTGGGCTATAACTTTGGTGCCTGTATGGATTGTAGTTGACTACTTGAATATATATTTCTAGAGTCCTCTTAATTGTATACATCTGCCAGACCGACCTTCACTAAGCCTGCTTACGTAAGTTTAAGCTGTCTTGTTTTGTGCGTCCTGCCATCAATCATTGAACCAGCACGAAAGAAAACAAACGACACGACCCCGGTGAATTGAGCTGCATATATGCACACCCTTCTGACACACATCCACGATAGCACTGTCATCGTGATAGACAATTACGTCAACTCTATGTAATTGCAGCGAGATAACTGCTAACACATGAAACAGGGTTCCAATCAGCGTGGCACTCAGGCCGAAGATCTAGTAGGGCGAAGGGCAGGGGTTAATTTCGCTTCACGTGTGAAACCTGCATCGTGCTTTCATGTCGGTTCCTGGTGGATGCACTTGCTGCAACGTACGCGAGAAGAAACCCCAATCTTGGATCGTTTTGACGAATCTATGGGCGCTTGCAGTGGGTCCAAGCAAAGACTCTACGCCCTGTGGCAAATTCCGAAAACCATTAGCTTCCGAGTCCATCTCAACGTGTTATCATCATCATGGGGCTCAATCGGATTGTACCGCATCGCATATATTCGTCATAACAAGCCACCAGCCAGGTCACGGTTCTGATCAAGGCGATTCTGAGTCGTTCCCGAGGTCCTCACCACTTGGGAAGTGCCGGCCGAAAACCCTGCTTGTCATCTGCACGGTCGAAATAGAGTTAAACTAGGACTTGGCCGTTTTCAAAACGATAATGCGATTGAGAATTCGACCTGGACCCCGAGCCTAACTCGCTCAGCCTGTTTAGGAGCTCGTCACCGCGTCACCAGTCGTTCGTCGTCTGTTTCAGCGCCAACATTCCCTCATCGAGTCGCTAATGTCTATTCGAGACCTGTTGCTCTGTTACATACCTGTCTGCCCATCTATCCGTGTTCATTCAAGCGCTACTACTCGACTGTCGCTTCTCTTTGAGTACCAACGATGACCCGTCAACCTTTCCTGTCTGTTCTGCCACCACCCGCCTATCACCCTGTCTATGCCCGTTCAAATATTCAAGTGTCATCACCCATCCAATGCAACATGATGGTGGTGGCACGGGCACAGCGATGCTATCAATGCGGCGCTATCCTCGTCATCGTTATTGTGCTCGTCGTGCGCGTAGCGGTGGGAAGGGTGTGGTGGTGACACAGGCGTGGTAGTACCATTGGCATGGCACCATCGTTGTTGCTGTCATATGCGTCGTGCGCGCGTCATGTCAACGACAGTGTCATTGTCGTCGTCGTGGTTGTCGTGCGCATTTGCGCTGCGGGGTGGGGTTACGATGGTGACACGAGGAAAGATGCGGGGACACGGGAAAATACAAATCGAATCAAAAGGTACTTCCAGCAAAATCCTTCAGTTTCCCACAACTTTTAGATGCGACAGAAGCCTTGCCTTGGTGCTGTCCGAATTGGCTTGATTGCTACATTTTGAAGTACCACTTTGGTAGGCCCTGGAATTAATATTCATCTTCATGTCCAGGTATAACGTGAGCAGCTGAGCCTGGGTTTGCCTCGACAATGTTCTCGTTAGTGGCAGATGATCGTGGGCTGTGGCCTTTTGGCACTTGCCGCCCTGCCGCTGCTACACGTAGTCCGCCCGCCTTCTCCATGGAGGGAGGCCGTTGACCACGCCACTCGCTCTACCCTGGTTCCGTCATCAGCGCAGCAGTTTGTGGTGCAAAGTAATTATCTATTTCATCATCGCGACGCTGCTGGGTTCCTTGAAAACTTAATAAAATCCCCCAGCTGACAGCTAGCAGCGCGGAAATGAACGACGCAGTTCAGAACGAAGAGTCAACTCATAGTACCTGCCTAAACAGCTCGCCATACAATACAATGGACTCGGACCAAACACGAACTTCAGCCTCAGGTCTGAACAGCCTGGCGCTGCTTAACCATCCAAGAAAGATTCAAGAACAACCTTCGCCTTGATCACCGTCAACGTCTCCTTCCCAAAATCTCGCTGCATCCGCTTCGTCATCCCTAACTGAGTCGAGCACAACACCTTCTGGCCCGCTGCTGTTCCGCTTGCGTTCCCATGCTCTTTATCGTAATCATCCACATCCTCCTCCATCGTAGCCTCGTCAAACATCTGGGAGGCGGGAGGAGCGATGACCGTGAAATCCGCTGACACGGTTTTCCCGATCATCTCGCTGAACTGCCCAGCAATTGAGATGATAGATAGAACCTTGTCCTTGAACGACGAAAGCTTCGACTTTGCGACAGTGGCGTCGGCGGCGCAACCCGCTGCCACGACCATGTTAGAAAGATCAGCCAGGATCTGTTGGGTGACAGAGCTTAGGTTGTTCGTCCAGTTGGGAGAGATATATGCGCGTGTGAGTGCTCTCCAGCGACCCGACATCGGTTGCGTCTCTGTTAACCAAATCCTCCAGCGTCAGCATACATTTTAACAGCACTCGAAACTGGATTTCCTACCGTTGCTCTGCAATTCCTCATACATCTTGCTTATAAAGTCGTTGTAGTCTTTCTTGGTGGTCCACGAGGAGATGATCTGGCGCAGGGAGTACGAAAAGTACGCTTGTAAAGCGATTTGGAGATACAGCCCGACTTCACCCTCATTCATGTTCGCCAAGGAGTTCGCCAGGGCCTTTCCGATGGACTCCGAAACCTTTTGTACTGCAGAGATCTGTTCCTTGGTCACTTTTGTGGTCCGAGACTGGAAGTTTTCGGCGATATGCTCGGCCATATATGTCGTGTTCTGCTGAACCTCCGCGTTGAGCTTCTTCAGCTCCAAGATAATGATCTCGTCCGCGTATGTATCCGCCGTGGCGATGACACGTTGTACGGCGCGCAGTTGGTTCTGACTCTCCACAAGGGCGGATTTGAGGGCTTCCACCTCCTTGTCGTCACGTCTTTTGATTTCGACCGTTTCTGATTGGAAGATTTGTTTGATGCGGGGAGCGCGGATATAGATCTCCTTGAGAACGACAAGGTTGTGTCGCAGCTCCTCGTTCTCCTTGTTTCTCCTCTCCAGCTCCGCTGCCAGTATTTCCGCCCTCTCGGTGTCCGTGTGCAACCACTTATCGACTGTGGTGGTGAGCTGGATGACGGCGGCGTAATCCTTCACCTCGGCCATGATCTGTGTCTTCCACGTCTCAATGCTAAACTGGGGATCTCCGTCTTCGCCAGGTGGCACGGACAAGAGTTGCTCCTGGAGGAATTTAAGCTCGGCCGAATGCGTCTCGCAACGGTGTCGGAACTCGGTGAGCTGAGAAGATGATTCATCTTTGTCGTGCTGGAGCTGCCCAAGTCGTTTGCGCATGGCGGCCAGCTCATCCTCTTTAGCAGCATGCGAATGCTGCCATTGATCGATTTGGGACGTGAGCTCCGCCAACTCCCTCGTGTACTTCTGCTGATACTTGACGAGCTCGGACGATGAAACAGATAGGTCGTGACGGAGTTTCTCGAGCTCTGTGCGTACGGCGGTAAGTTCCGCCGTCTTAGAAGCGTTCAGCTCCTTCAGGGAAGCGAGCTCCTGTAGTAATTGGGTGATTCGGGAGGATGAAGTGTCCAGCTCGCGACGGAGCTGCTCGAGGTCCATCCGTACGGCGGTGAGCTCCTTCTGGGATTCAGCGAATCGGGAAGAGGAGATGTCTAGCTCGTGGCCGAGCCGATCAAGGTCTCCGCGAGCGGCCATGAGCTCATCCCCCTTAGTGGTACACAACCCCTTCCATTTCTCGACTTCAGCCTTGAGCGAGGAGATCCTGGAGACGTCGTCCAGCTTCGTGGCTTCAAGCTGATTTCGGAGAGAGTCAAGGTCTGTCCGCTGCAGCTGATAATCATGCTCCAGCTTGGCGATTTGAGAGCGGGAGGTGGTCAATTCCAGCCGGAGATCCTCGATCTCCTTGCGAGCAGCCTCGATATTCAAAGTAGCAGTACGCTTCAGATCCGCGACCTCGTCAGTGAGTATAGTGATCTTTCGATCTTTCTCTACGACGGATGATTCGCTGATTTGGAGCTTCTCGCTCACCAAGGCGAGTTCGCCCGACAGCCCCCTGACACGATCCTGAAGCCCGATTACCTGAGACTTGGAGACGGATAAGTCCTCCAGAAGCTTCGAGATCTGGTCTGCCTTTGAGGCATTTGCAGACGTAAGCTGGTCACGTTCCGCGGTAAGGGTGGAAATTTGGTGGGTTTTCTCTTGATTGGATAACGAGATGGTCTGGAGCTCGGTTTTCGCTGAGTTCAGCTGCTGTGACTGCGTCTCGAAACGGCCTTGCAGGTCGGTTAATTGGGCCTTGCAAGTGGAGACATCCACTTCGACCACCTGTACCCGGTTGACGGCGGTCTTCAGCTGCTCAGTCTGATCCGAAACCGTAGCCTTCAATTGATGGTTTTGCGTGGTAAGGGAATTGATTGTGTCCTGAGCGCCATCGTATTGCGACGTCATCACTTTGAGTTGGTCACTGACATCGCTGACCCTCCTGGACATTTCCTCGTGGGATCTCTGAAGGTCGTTGTACCGAGACGTTGTTGCGACAAGTTCTTGACGAAGCTCCTCTATCTGCTTCTCCTTCTTTTCCAACTCATGAACGATCTCCGTTGCAACGTCGTTATCGGATATGGTTTCACCTGGATGCGCAGCGACGACTTTGAGTCGGCCGAGCTCATTATGGAGATTGTTGAGCTCTATCAATTGCGCGTCCAATCGCTTCTGGAGTTCCGCCTTTTCGTCCCTGGCGACGGAGAGTTTCTCCCGAAGCTGCTCAACTTCCTGGCGCGCAGTCGCGATTTGCCCCTCTTTCAAGCCGTTTTCCCGTAACGCCTGGTCGAGTTTGGTATCAAGGGACGTGATGGTGTGCTCTTGCTCCGCAAGAAGTGCCACCTTGGTCTGGAGATCATTCCCAAGAGACTCGAGCCTTTCCCCCTGCACCTTGCAGCGTTCCTGGAGACTGGCTATTTCAGAGCGGAAAACTGCGATATCCTGCTGAAGCTTCTCTTTTTCTCGGCGCTCAGCCTCCAGATGCTCTGTTACGGTAACGTTTACGCCCCTCTGCTTGTCAACTTCAGCATTGAGGCCGACAATCATGCGCTCCTTCTCCTCGACAAGGGTCTTGTTGCCCTGGAGTTCGTCCCGAAGAGAGTCGCGCTCCTTGGATAGCGCGTCGCAGCGCTGCAGAAGATCTGCTATCTGGTAGGACGAGTCACTCTGCAGCTTCTCGTAGTCTTGGCGTAAAATGACGAGCTGCCTCGCTTTGTCGGTATCGGACTGCTTCAGCCGATCGACTTCGGCGGTGAGCGAGATATTTTTGCTCTCCATCGTATCGATCAACGACTCCTTGGCCTGCAGCTGATCAAGCGCGGAACCGAGATCCGCCGCCGACGTGCCATTGTTCCGTTCTAATTCAGCTACTCGAGAGGAAGTAACGGAGATTTGGTCCAGCAGCTTCTTGTTGTCTCGGTCAAGAGCGGCGATCTGTTGCGCCTTCGCAAACTCCAATTCTCGCAACTGAGTGACTTCGGCGGTAAGAGAGGCGATAGTGGCGTCTTTCTCCGTATGGAGCGACAGCGTCACCTGCAGCTGGCCGCGGACAGAGCCAAGCTGTTTCAACAGTTCGGTGTAATGCTGCTGAAGCTTGGCCATCTGGGATGAAGAGTTGGTCAGATCTGACAAGAGCCGGTCCAGATCCGTCCTCGAGATAGTGAGTCCTTTGTTCCTGTCAACCTCGTCCCTCCATTGTTCGATTCGGGCGATGGTGGTGGTGATGGTGGTAGTGACCGTAGTGATGGTGACGGAGACAGTAGAATCTGTTACGATGTGCGGTGCTGAATGACCATCCCCGTAAGAACTAAGCTGGATCTTGAGTAGGGTGATTTCGGAAGTCGAGACGGACACCTGTCGCAGAAGCCTCTCGTTCTCCATTCGAAGAGCCTCGAACTGCTGTTCAAAAACGAGCCTGTACTCCTCGTGCTCCTTGAGTCGAGCCTTCATAATGGCAATCATGTGATCCGTCTCTTGGCGATGCAAGTGCTGTATCTCGATGAGCGAGTCTTCTACCATGAAACCGGAAGCTTTCGACGGCACCGAAAAGCGTCGAGTTTCGACGGACACTGAAGTGGAGGTGGTTGGGGCAGAAGACTGCTTAGATTCGGTGAGGTAAAGTGACGGCCTCCTTGACAGAGCTCCTTGAGAGCGGAAAGCAGATGAATCTCGGCGGGGTTGCTGGATTCCTGCCCTCGCGGTGGTGGATTGTCCCGTTTGTGGGACATCTGAAACTTTCCGTTCCTCGATGACTTTGGTGATGGTTTCGACGGTGGTGACGGAACCATCTGACTGTTTGAGCCCGGAATCAACGATTTCCGAGCGTGTGTCTGTAAAGGCAGAGAAGGGGATGAGATGGTGGTAAAACCTCAACTTTCTCATTCTTACCCGATGCCACGTTATAGTGAACCATCTCCGGGGAATTGACGATGGGACGTGATTGATCCATGTTCAAGTTGGATTGCTATCAGAAAACGGCATGAGTTTGGAGTAACTTCTTAGGAAAATCGATTGTTTCACCACATCAGCATCCCGGCCGAACATCGGGAGCGCAAATCCTGAAGAATCGTCTTGCACTGGTGATTCGAAAGCGATCGTGGATACGGAATTGTCATCAACGCTAGGCGTCGACTGAGCTTTGTTATGAAAATTTTTCGACTGACGTAGCCAGGCAAGCCTAAGACGAGATCCACCTTCATGAAGCAAACTCGGTCGCTTACCTGAAGTATTTTTCTTGGTTGCTGAAATCTTCCAGCCTGGACTCCAGGCGTGAATACCCTTTCGTCCACGGGGGACATCAAGGGCGATGGCGAGTCGGGCATACTGTAGTAGGGGGAAAAGGCGACCAGATATCAGGAGAGATGTTCTCACATCGAGTGTTTGGGCACATACCCTGTTCAAGAAGGGAAAAACTTTGCGGAAAAGTCTGAATTGACCGACTTTAAGTATGTTTGAGGTACGGTGATTGATATGCACCCTCCAGCACACGAGCCCTGGCGGGCCGTCCGGAGTGACGCAATAGGAATGGGCTGAGGGCTCAGTCCACAGCGCTAACTGCAGGACTAATTTTCGTTAATCGTTTTCGATTCCACATATGATCTCCTACACGAGGCACTGATACGAGCACGGTGTGTATGCTGACTGTGGAATTGCCGGGATCACATTAAACGCCTGAATTGTCACTATGGCGAAATTGAAAATTGAGACTGCTGGCGTTGATTAGATTGTTACATAAATGATGGAATGGAAGCTTGAAGTGTGGTTGATGGGCGCTCAGTAGACTGAACCCTCGGGCCTCATTTCTAGAAGGCGAACAAAAGGAGAAAGTGCCAATTCAGATGGATCGGAATCTTGATTGGAAGTGGGAATCAGAATTTCTGTCACAATCGAGCGCTGAGAACTTGGCATTGACTCAATGCAGCAAAACTTGGGCTTAGGGTTCCATCAGGAACGTGTAGTACGCATGCAGTAACACCCAAGTACCCCAAGGCAGCTTCCGATCATGATGTATGGTCGACCGCATATGTCCCGATCCCCTCCAGCCAATTTTCATGCTGATCATTCTAATCTGACGAAAAGGTATTTAGGCGTTTGATTTCTGCCGCACACCACTGGCCAGCTTGTGATACGGAATGAGGTGGCGTAACAAACCTGCTAAATGTGTTATCCAAGACGACAACGCCAGTGTTACTGTGTGAGGCTGAGGAGTCCCTGAAAGCTAAGCTGATCCAGAGTGGACGTTAGTTCCACCAGCCTGGATATTCCGTGGATCACGGTGCTGTTACCACGCTGACAACACTGGCCTGACAATATGAATTACTAGAGGTGGAATAGTTAGAGTGCGAACCACTGGCAAACCTTTCTGTGGTCTCTGTAGATTCGAAAAATCCGTATCTCACTGCGTCCGAAGAAGCTACCTCAGTTCAAGTCTGCCGAAGACGAACTGCACTCCGTCAATGTCCTCAAATCAAGAAACTGTATTTTTAACAACCTACCAACTCTCGATGAGCTGTTAGATCCACCAGAAGAGGTGGAGATTCGTGAGGTAGAATTATTTGCGACCGGTGAGGAGGGTGAGGAAGAGATTGTGAAGGCAGTGCAATACGAGATGGCTGTGGCAAGTAGCGAGGTGATCGAGATTGATGAAGATGAAGATGAGGCCCGGTGGAGCAATACATTACGAGGGTTCAGACGATGAACTTGTGCGAGCAGCTTGATAGAGCTGTCTTGGAATACGGTGAGAGCGAGGACTTGGGAGTTTCGATGCAACTGTGTGCACACTTGCGGAGGCAGGCATGAGGCAGACGACTCGTCGTACATAGTTGACGGATAAGTCTATGTGACATCATATGTCACACTTTGTCACACATCGCCGTCTTAGTGCATTAGGATTGCATTATCAACTGTAGTTCGTTCTTCGCGCCCGCGGCCGGAAAAAAGGCGACACGTGATAAAAGAAGAATCCACACTAGTAAGTCCATTAGTAGGTATCCATCAGCCCAATCCCGAGGCTTCGAGCCCTCCCAAGTTTTCCTCGTCACCCTCTGATTCGACGGTGTCTCTTTATATTCGATGGAAGAGTGAACACCGCTCATTCTCCCTCTACACGCCCTCAACGGACCCCTTTTTCTCTGGTGACTTCTCCTGGTTCGTACCGTCAGAATGCTGAACGTTCTGCCTCCTCGTATTCGTCCCTACTCACCGTCCAAACCCTCTTGACTAATTTCGGCAGGCAGTAAATTATGCCATTCCTCGTCGACCTTCCTCTGTTCGTTGTGCGAGATGACTTCCACGCTGATAGGTTCGGAACGAGTTCTACCGAAGTATGGTCTTGGAAAGCGGCAGGGTACTATATCAGACTCGTCGTCTCTATAGACCTTCGAGCGCAGTTTCATTTCAGCTTCGGCAGATTATTACTCTGCAAATCATTCACGTACCTGCGCTGCTTGCTTACGAATAAAACGATTCCGCTCGGCCGTCTCGGAACGTGCTACGTCGGAAACACATGGTTTCTTGTCTTGAAGGTCGGTGAATTCTTCAGATGATTGATCCGAAAGAGGTAGAGAACGTGTGCTAAGGTTCTTTTCGATGTTAGACGTGGAGTGACTAGACTTGTCATGACGCCGCTTTCGTTTGAAGGATCTATGCGTTGAGCCCATTAGCCCCGTCCCGTGGTGCGGGCCTCGGTGAGACACAATTTACTTAGCTGCTTTTCTTGCTCCTCGTGAGATGGCTATACTTGTCGTCTGAACCAGGTCCTGTAGCGCAAGTAGCATGAGCTGGCGGAAAGTAAGTCGGATAAAGGACCAACCACGCCATCGCGCAGCGAATCAGCGAGGCAAGATTTGGGTTTGATGTCCTCTAAGCCCATTTCAGGGACTGCCAGTGAGACAATACCGTCGTACGACAAGCCTTCATCCACTGCCGTGATCATGCTATCCAACATATATGATATGTGGTCTGGCATGTTGTCTGCGAGTATAGACGAGACCAGAGGACAATAGTGAATATTGGCACGAGGATGGTAGTATTTAAGTAGCACGCAGGTTTAGGGTTATGATGCCTAATGGCAAAAGTACTAGACGCATGATTACTAGCTCCATTCCATTGCACCCTATAACGTGCCCTACACTCCCACCAACCCTAGATTGGAACGACTTGTTGATCTCAAAATATCACGTCTAGACTATGCCTGGCCCGCAGATAGTCCCAACATCTTCCGTTCGGCAGTCCACGGATTGTTACTTGAGGCAGCATCAGACCTTCTTTGCGGTTTTCGGAATCCACTCGATCATACTCAGAGATACGTGAATGAATCGAGTATATTGTACAGGACAACAGCATGAGATACGTATCTACCACCATACATAGGCAGATGATTTCTTCCCACCGATTGGGTCGTCAACGGGTCTGGGGGTAGAGAGTACTATTGAGACGCCGATGCTTGAAGTCGGCAAATTTCGGGGAATTTTGGATTTCTTCGCGGAGTGTTTCTAAGATACAGAATAACAGTTACTTTGTGTCGACCCAGGACGATTACTGACTTACCATTCCTGCACAAGTTATGCAATGCAGCTGTAGGACCGAATAATTGGTAACGCGGCAGCGGCGATCCATCCCGGGGGAGTAACAATCCCACGATTTCGTTGATGTGGGATATTATAGCTCTCTCACCGGCCCCTGGCTCACAAGTCAATGGTTGGGTACGGGCTACAACGAGATATACTTGCCGGTCTGAGCCAGTGAGGAAAGAGTCTTGACACCCCGCTTTTGAT
>JBBPOF010000240.1:0-32856 GCA_038091315.1 Porphyrellus cyaneotinctus | reverse complement strand
CCACCCAATGTAGCATTTGCCTTCGATGGGGACATGGATCCCAGTTTTGTCCTGGAGTACCTTGCTCCACTTGTGCTGCATTTGGGCACCAAGAGGTTGATTGTCCTTTTACGGTCCTTACTCCTGAGCAGGCCGCGACCATCTTCTCCCCAGGCGCTCTCCAACAAGAACCCCCTCCTCCTGATGCGTAGGAGTAGTATGTTACTTGAGCCTGGGGCTCCAGTGTATGAAGGGGGTAATGTTACGATACAATATATGTGCACCTCTGTTTTTCTTATTTCCTCACATTTCTCTATGTTCGCTCTCCCTGGAATACTAACACCGGGTCAAGATGACTTTCTCCTTATCTTTAACCTGGACAGCTTTAGCATTATTGCATTACCTTGAATGCACTCCCCATGCCATTCTTTCTCTCTATTGCCGGTAGGGGACACGCACTTACATCTGGCTTATCTATCTATGGACAGCCTTCTCCTCTAAGTAGTTCTCTTGCACTGCTTACGTTTTCCCTAACAACCATCATGACACATTCGTGACTCAGTCGTTCTATTGCTTCTATGATGTTCTATGGATTAGTCATCCGCAGTAGCTCACTAAGTACTTATACCAACCTGCCTGTATCTCTTTTCCTTATTCTTGATCTGCACAATATAATGTTCATTGTACATTCTCAAGACTCCATCGTCCTCAGTCTACTTCGACTGGAGGAACCCTTGACCTTGACCTCTTGACTTGACTCTTGTCGTAGCTTTGTTCTATCGAGGATGTTGTGTCTCTTCGTGAGTACCTCCCTCGAGACAAACAGAGTATGCCCAACGTATAGTGTACATTTCATGTAACACCCATGGTCTACCACGACCATGACAGAGTCAAAGCCATTGGAGACCAGGAGGTCCATGATAAGATCAACGGAAAGGTTCTGGAAGGGGTGGGTGGCAGTGACAGGGAGGGAGGTCAGCCCAGGGACCATGGGGTGTGTATTCGCCTTATGGGATTGGCAAACAGCACAGCTGGCAATAAACCAGCAAAGGAATGAGATAAGGCCCAGCCATCAGTAGTCATGCTGGATGTGGTGGACTGTGCAGAAATAACCCTCATCCCCCCCAGATGGAGAGGCATGCAGGGAAGAAACAAGGTCATGGCAGGCAGATTCCAGGATGTAAAGGTGGCCCTTGAAGTAAAGGCAGCTGTCCAAGAAGGTCCAGTCAGCCTTGACAGTGCAGGGGAGGAAGAGGGCTTCTGATGCAAGGTATCATATCCTGCACTACAAGTTCAACCCCATACTCCACCTCCAATACTTCCGATCCATTCCGGACCACTCCTGTCAACTCCACCAACCACTATGTCTATCCCTGACACATTCTGCTTATCTGCATCTCTGGCACACTCCTGCACCTCTGGGCTTCTATCCACCATTTCTGTCTTCCCTGATTATGACTCCCTCTCTATGACTCTTCTCTTACTCATTTTCTCTGACACCACCATTGCTAATCAGTTAACCTGTGTCTCACTTAGAAGCACAGCTCCAGACATTCATGCATCCATCACAGCTCTAGACCTCTTGTACCTCCATCACAGTTCTGGCATACTTACCCCCATCCCCCATTACTTAGTCACTCAGACCTGTCACCTCCATATATATGTAAACTCTTAGAGTATAGTGTCATACTCTAGTTTGAATATCGACTTGAATACTCCACAAACCTCTGACCTCCTTAATGGGTTGACTCCCAACTCCTCCATCATTACTTTTGGCTTCCCCATCATTAACTCTGTCCCTCGTCAAATACAAGGACACAGTTCACACAAGGACACAGCACTCCAATCCAAGTCACTGAAGCCGCAGTCCCTAACCCCTCTGGTCAAGTCCACCGTGGCCTCCAGTCATGTCCACAGGACATCTGTCCTCTGGCATTCCTATTCATCCTCGTCCCCTTCTTTGTCTACCACTGAACTTCATCATCCACGACTAGATACCTTTGTCCACCTCCAGATATCTTCATCCATCTCCAGACATCACTGTCCATCTTCAGACATCATTGTCTGCTTCCGGACTTCGTCATCCACTTCCAGACTTCATCATTCACCTTTGAACCTTGTTCCCTATGACTAGACTTGGTCAACCCCTAAGCAGACTTGCACTCTGGTGCCAATACAGAGCATAGGATCTCCATAGAAACTGCGGTTCTAACACAAGGGCAGCAAGTGCATTGACAACCAGGGGGTGGGAGGGGGTGGAATCAGCAATCTTGGTGGCCAATTCAGTGTTGAGGACACAGACAAAAGCATCAGGAGGGAGCAGTGTTACATCTGCATTGTCCAAGGTGGTGTCCACCTCAGACATTCATGAGAGCACATCTGCAGGCCCAATCTGTGAGCCAGGATGGTAATCCCAGCAGAGGTCGAAGTCCTGGATAAAGAGCATCCAGCGAGCTTGGCAACAGGAGAGCTTATGGGGGGCTTTGAAGTAGGTAAGATTCTTGTGGTCAGTAAGAATCATCACCAGGTGGTAGGTGCCAGTGAGATAGTGACACCACTCCTCAAGGGCAAGGATCACAGTGAGAAGCTCACAATCATAAATGTCATAGTTCCACTCGGCAGAACCAAAGGTGTGGGAGTAATAGATGCATGGGCAAAGGTTGCCATTGGAATCTTTTTACATGAGGACAGCCTCTGCTGCAAGAAGGGAGGCATCAGTCATGACGAAGAAGGGTTGTTGAACATCCAGGAAGTAGAAGACAGGCTTCTGGAGGAAACATTTCTGGAGATGGCAGAAGGTGGTCTCCTCAAGTAATCCCCAAGTCCATGCAACATTCTTGCTGGTGAGAGTGTTGAGGGGGCAGGCAATGGTTATGAAGTCTGGAGCAAACTTGCGGTAGAAGTTGCAGAAGACCAGGAATGAGCAAACTGCTTTTATGTTGTAAGTGAGAGCCCCATTGTAAATGGCGGCCAGTTTTACCAGATCCATGGCAACCTCTCCCTCACAAATGATCATCCCGAGGTATTCCACCTCATGGACACCAAAGAAACACTTGGAAAGCTTAATCCCGAGTCCATGCTCCTGAAGTCGCTCTAGAACCAGTTTGGTGCGAGCTTCATCAGTAGTGAGGTCACAAGAGTGGATCAAGAGGTCGTCCATGTAGATGACCAGCCATCCTTCAGCGATGTAATTGCCAAAGATATGGTCCATGAGGGCCTAGAAGGTGGGAGGGGAATTGCACATTCTGAAGAACATGACATTGGGCTTGTAGAGACCAAAAGGAGTGATGAACATGGCCTTCCATCGGTTAGCTTCTGTGATGAGGATGTTATTATATCCCCATTGGATATTCATCTTGGTAAAGATGGAAGATCCCTTGAGCTTATCCATCAAATCAGAAATGAGGGGAAGAGGGTAGGCATTTTTGATGGTGTGGGAGTTGAGATATTGGTAGTCCTGGCAGGGGCATAGAGTGCCATCCTTCTTCAGTATGAAGAAGAATGGGCTGGCCTGCGGGAACTTGGAAGGGCAGATTTTCCCGTCCCTGAGATGTTTGTCAATAAATGCTCTACATGTCTTGATTTCCTTGGGATCGAGCAGATAAGCTTTGGCATGTTTCAGGACAAAGTCCTTGTCCAGTTTGATCATATGGTCAAAGGGACAAGAGAGAGGGAGTTGTCCATCAGGGGGTTTTCAGAAAATGTCATTGAATTCCGAAAATCATGGAGGTAACACCTCCTCCTTGGGTTGTTCCTTTTGAGCAAGCTCAGTGGACAGCGTGGTCTGCTGAAGCCATTCAGAAGAGTTTCATTCGAGTCACCTCCAGAGAAGTTTAGAAAGTTTCTCAGAAGGGTCAACATTGAGATAGCAAATCAGGTACCATTGCCTGAGCACTTCAGGGTTGTCATATCAGAGGGTAGAGAGCTTATTGGGGATCTTGATAGCTCCTGTGGCCCAGTTGATGATCGGATTGACCTCCTATAACCAGGGGAGGCCAAGAATGATGTTTTGTGAACCACAGTTCAACACCATAAATGTCCAGGTCATATCAACTCCAGAAACTTGCACAGTGAGATGGACCTCATGTTGTATGAGTCTGCTCTGATTTGAAGTGCCATCCACATTATGGGCTTTGAGGGGGTGTGCCATACATGTCTTTTTGTTCAACAAGGTCCTTGTCGACAAAGCATCCAGTAGCACCACTGTCAAGGAGAGCAGTGGTGTCGACAATTTGTCCTGTAGGTCTGACAAATGCAGATAGGGGAATTTGTAATGATCTAGCATTTTTGTCAGACATAATTATAGGTGTGATTGTGTGGGAAGGCAGTGACGTCGAAACACTCCTTCCATTTAAAAATCCAATTGAGATTCTTCCATAGAAGAGATCTCTTCCTCTTCAACATTGTTGACACATTTGCCATGCTTGTTAGTGTTCTTGTCAAAGCAAATCTTCAAGTTCCTGAGAGTGTCAGTGCAGTTGATATTCAGGGTATGGAGGTACTCCTGAATTAGATCCTCTTTGGCTGGATGAGGAGGAGGGGGAGACTCAGAAGTCTCGGCAGTGCAAATGTTCTGGGAACAGGGTTGGGTTCCACAAGGTTGGGAAGGGGTGTTTCCATGGGTTTTGGGATGGTTCCATGTACTACACCCAACCTTGTGACAGATGAAGCATTTGTTGCTTCACATATGTTTGGTGCGGGCAGTGGGGGAAAGATAAATAGTGTCAACATCCATGGCCATGGGATCACGAGAGTGGGTGGAAGAAGTGGAGGAAGTGGAGGGAATATATGGCCCTCCCTTCTGAAGGGATTTTAACCTATTGGCTACATCAAAGAATTGACCAGCCTTGTCGAGCCAGGTGGAAACTGTAGAAGGTTCATCTGGTAGGGCTGTCATACTCCATGCAAGTGACTCTGTCACTGCACATTTGGCCAGGTCCTTGAGAATATCCTGGTCCAAGACACCACTTTGTCCCACTTTGAGCTCAAAAGCTGAGTGGAATGCATAGAAGTCACCTTGGAAAGGCTGTCCCTCCATGTGAATGTTGTACAAGGCCATCCAGGCTCTTGCAGTGGTGTCTTTTGGCACAAAGACGTGCTTAAAGTCCTCCAGCAACTTTTCCAGTGTTTTGTGTGCTGGCTCAATACTCAGATTGGCCAGCTTCATTAGCCATCCCTCAGAGAAGGCTACACCCTACCCAATGCACATTTTATTGAGGAAGGTAATGGTGGCAGCATCATTGGAGTAATGGGCCATATTCATGGTGAAATAGCCTTCATAGCTATATAGGAGCCAGCAATTGGCATCCTCAGCTTTCCCAGAGAAGTCATCAGGGAGTCCAGCTTTGAGCTTGGACTGTTTGTCGGAAGTAGACATGATGGCGGGAGTGGATGGGGAGAGAGATGGGTCTACTTGGATTGGTTTGTTGAAATGAAGGTAGTTGTCATCGAGTGGGAGTGCCTGTGCAGAAGGTAGAGGGTGGTACTCACAAAGAGACACAGTGACCTCTCCTTGGGGGGTGTGAGCATGGGGAGTAGCAGAGGAAGACATACTGGCAATAGCTAAAGATTCTGGGAAGGATCCGCCAGAAGGTTGGGAGGAGCTTGGTAAAGCTACGAGATGTTGTGAGCAATCAGTTGTTGGTTCTTCTGTCAGATGATACTCCTCACTTGAGGATAAAGAAGAAGGAGATCTGCTACAAGGTGTAGAGGTACCAGAAGGAGAGCAGGAAGCTTCCTCATTGGTGTTGGAGAAGTTGACAGCAGAGAATCGACAAATGATAATAGGTGGGTGTCCTGTTGTGCAGTGGCAAGGATGTTGGAAGATCTAGTTCTTTTGTTAATGCTGAGACTAGTCTCCAGTATGGATCCTGGTTTCATTGCTGGGAACAACAACAAGCAGGTCTTGCACTACGACAATGTCAAAGGGCAGAAGGAAGGTCTTACAGGAAGATGCATCTAACTGTGGAAGAGGGTCTCACTCAGACAGGGCTGAGTGGTACTAGAAACTATGCCTGTTAAGCATAGAACTAGATGGGGAACTATAGTATATGTAGCAGGGTATACATATATAGGGAAGAGTGAAGTACAAAATGGAAACAAGAGATCCCATTTTGGGAGATGCTGTCCATCCATGACAAATCAAGAGAGGTTATGTAAACCACAACAAAAAGGGAAAGGACCATGACCAAAAGAGAATGGACATGGCTCCAGAAGTCAGAAAGGAAATAAGGCTGCATCACCATGACCAAAAGAAGATGGACCATACCACTTTTGGGAATGGACCTAGACAAAACAGGAATGGAGGTTAACATAATAGGGAATGGGTCACATGTACAAGCCCATATGCTGTCTAAAGAGGAAACAGTGGAAACTGAATGAAGTCTGGAAAACAAAAGGGCATGTCCTTGGGATCTATAAGAGGTGGTGTGGATAGGGGTAACATGGATGGAGCGAATGAGGGGAAAATTGTGACAGCAGGGGACAAAAGGGACAAGAGGACAGGGTGAGTGTAGATGCTGAAGAGGGACGCAATGAAGAAGATGATGGGGGAAACTCATCAGTATAAACACTGATGAGATGGGGAGGGAGAAGTGGCCAATGTGAGGAGACTTGTCAGTATAAACACCAATGAGATGGAGAGGGAAAAGTGGCCAACACAAGGAGACTCATCAGTGTAAACACTGATGAGCTGGTATGAGTGAGATGGAGGTAGAAGGTCAAGGAAATAATGAAACTGACCTTGAATGTCTGACAATGGTTGTGCACTCAGCCTCGGCTATCACCACTAGGTGAATCCACCAAAGGGTAGTGGTGGAGGTGAAGCTAGCAGTGGAGGTGGTCAGTGGGTGCACTCCCCATTGTTCAACACCATTGAGTGGGAGATCAATTCCATTCAAGAGGGCATTGTTGTGGGAAGAATGAATAAAGACGGGTGGGAGGCAACTACATGTGGGCATGGATGGGCAATGGAGAACTATGGACCTATGGTTGTTCTTGGGTGGAGGTTATTGTATTAGATAAGCAGGATGAAAGTGACCAATGTGAGCACCACATGGCCCACATCAACCAACCTTCATATGCCAATCACTGCTCCCTGATGTTCAACTCATTGGGGAGCACCCCCTTATTGCTGTCTGTGGTATATGGTATACCATGTGCAGTGTCTCTCAGCTCTCCCATGGCAGTCCTGCCATTGTCACTCTCTCTCATCAGGGAGTGTACCTTCTCTTACTGTCCACAGTTTACTACAGACAGCTTCCTGTCAGGCACTGGAGGCATCCCCTCCTCACTGTCCATGGTAGACCACAGGCAGCATCTCCAGCTCTTCTTGATTGTGTTCTTCATCTTCAATGATAATCATTGCTCCCCACTCATGTTGGTTCTCAATTGATGATCTTTTGCCAGCGACGGTCATCGTAACCCTTTCTCACTCACTGTTAAGTCCTCACTGTCTGTGGTATACCATAGGCAGTCCCTCAGACTTTCCTACACCAGCTTGCCAGGGTATACAGTGGTATTCAGGCTAGGTAGTACAGTTCAGATATACGGTACAGATACATGCTCATGCGCTCATCAGTGACTCATTTGCTTGTGCTATACCTTAGAACATCTACATGCAAATTCTTTCCCAATGGCAAAAAGGTGTGAAACAGGACTTCCAGCTCATCATCTGACAACAAGCTACATGTGTATAGCCAGAGCCCATGTGCCTGCAGAAATGATTGCATCCAAGATACACAATGTGCCTAGAGCATGTCTTGTTGGATAAGTTAGGATCATCACCAATTTTAGTGACTCATAATAAGATCAGGGTTTTTTTCCAGTTTTGAATGATGGAAAATTACACTTTTGGCAGAGCAGATAGACTTGTCATCCAGTACAGCATATGCTGCTTGATTATCACCCCTATCCTCCACTGTAATGTGTAGTTTCTCAAGCTCTGGGAATTTCTCTATACAGTCCATGAGCACAGGGAAGACAGAGCATTTGTGGCTTAAAGAACACAGACAAACGCCAAGTCTTGGGAATGGGGTTGGGATGTCTATAAAATGCATCAATGTGGTTATCACCTCTGCCAGGGCATCCAGCATTGCCAGTGAAGGGATGAAGGTGCAATGTCATGGGTGCAGCATCACCCTGCTCATAACATGAGACTTGTCACATGAAATCTGTAGGTCTTGCACTTGGTGTTTCATGAGGAAACTGACAAGGGTAGGAATAGAGTATTTGGTTTCTACCTCTAGGGAGGTGAGCTGTGGGAGTCTCAGTGATGCCAAGAATACTGCCCATTCTCCAGACATCAAAGCAGTATTAGTCAAGGTCAAGTGTTGAAGTGGGGTGTTTTGCAAAGCTGTCACTGTGAAAGACATGGTTTGCTGTGTGAAAAGCAGTGGAGAGTTGATGCAGAGCATGCAAAGACTACTTGTGCAGGAGCCGAAGTGACCATTGAGTGAAGTTTGTGTTCCTGGGCATCTTCCACCACTACAATGTAACTCCTGGCAGCCTGATGCCTGAATACCTTCCAGGCAGGAAAGTAATCCAGAGAAATCTTTGGTTGGCCCCACATAGAGAGAGAGGTGCACTTGATGCACAGACTCCAGTCCCACCAGTGAATCAAAAAAAATCAACAGAGCATGGAATTGATGATCACCCATCCATCACAAACTCACAAACCAAAGAACATGTGGCACCTTGAATAAGTCTGTATGCCTCCAGATTAGGAGGGCTTTGCAATCATTGTCCCTCAATATCTTCCAGTCATGTGCTCACCATCTCCCAGAAATATGTGCAGAACCTATTCAAGGAAGTGTATGACATCAAGTGCAATGAAGATTTTGGGGGTTACTTGTCTGCAACAGTGACCGAGGTAAAAGCTTTTGAAGGAGAAGGGGCAGGACCACATGATGATCACCCACAGTGGGACATGAGAGGCAAGAAAGCCTTGGCTTGGAATGAAGCTATCATAGAGATTTTGATGGGAAAGCTTTTGGTTCACCTTGGGGAACGATCACCACTATTCCCACCAAAGTCCAGGGAATATTGGGAGAATGCCATTGGTGAGAAATTCACTCATATCAAGACAGTGTGGACCAAGGCACAACCACAGATGACAGTCATGGGTGAAATTGAAGATGCCAACAAGATTGAAGAGTGCAGAACAGAGGAAACTGAAAAGAGATTGAAGAGGACCAAGGTACAAGAGCAGAGAGTGAACGTAGGGCAGAAGTTTTGCATCTTACCAAAACATGGTGGCTGACATGTTTGGAATAGAAATATAATTGATGACTCATGATCACCAGGTTGCTCATAGAAGTGAAGCAGGCAACCGATGCCAAAGACACAGAGACCTGGGCATGGTTGGCAGACGTCTTGGAGTGATTAGGACTGCATGGGATGAGTTCTGATGAAAGCATGGCAGATGACAATATCCACAGTGTATACATAGAACCAAGATTACGCCATGGAGAAGAGACATTGAGAGGGAGCTTGAGGTCATCAGCACATAGTGATTTGTAGATGCAGATATATACATGCCAAGAGGGTCTAAGCTGGTCAGAAGGATACAAGGAAGAAGCAATGCAGTCAGTGCCCATTGCCCAGTTGTGAAGTTGCCCAAGGTTTTCTATGACAGCCATTGGCTCAAGAGACAACTGCAGAAGTTTAGAGACCAGATACCTGATGAAAGATTTTATGGTACAACATCCTAGATTGGAATTATACATATACATAAGAAGTGAATACATGTACTTGAGAGGAGAGCAAGGATGAAGGGACCACCAAGACAAAGACAAAGATGGGAGACACTGCCAGTACTACCCATGAGGAGGGAAATCTGTCAGTAAACCACAGAGAGAGAGAGGGCATGCCCTGATGTTGGGGAGAGTGATGATGACGATCCAAGAGGCTATCCACAGTACACCACAGACAGTGAGGAAAGGACACTTCTTGGTGTGAGACAGAGCGACGATGGCAATCCAACAAGAAAACCATCATGGGAGAGTCAGTCAAGAGGCACACCCATATGAGGAGAAGCTGCCTATAGTAAACCATGGACAATGAAGAAGGGGTGCCCCTGGTGGGTCAGAGTGATGATGGTCATGACACAAAGGGACCTGCATGGGTCAGAAGGCACTCTGTGAGAGTGTCACTGCCTGTGGTATACCACGGAGAGTAAGGATGCTCTCTGGTGTTCAACACTGGGGAGCAAGGTGAACCATGGCAGAGTAGGTGATTGCCAGCCAGAAAGAATTAAATTATATAAGTGAGTTAGTCATGCCACTTCACTTGAATGCTCCTCCAATGGTGCGTCACACAGGAGCATTTTCCTCACTGTCCATGGTATACCATGGACAGTGTCTCTCAACTCTCCTGTGGTACTCCCTATAATACATCACAACCATCATCACAACCACTCACCAGGGAGCATCATCCTCAAGGCTGTCCATGGTTTACTGTGGACAGCTTCTCCTCATCACCATGGCATGTCTCCTGACCCTTGTCTTCCCCTTGTTCATTCTCTTCTTGCAGGTGACATCGGATAGTCATTGTTGCTCCTCTACACCCGGGAGTGTTTTCTTACTGTCCACGATTTACTGCAGTCAGTTTCTTCCTTCTACATTCAAGTGGTAGTCCCCATACATATGTACTTCTGTTGGTCTTTGCCATCCTCTGTTCTTTGTGTTTGCAGTTCTTCTAGTGGTGACTGTTAATCGCTTCTTGGGTGTGTCTTCTCCATGAACACCTGGGCTTCCCTCTTTGCTGTCCCCTTCTCGCTGTCCATGATATACCATGTGCAGTAATTTCCAGCTTTCCTGTGGTCCCTTATGCCACTGCTATCATCATTCCTGACTATAACACCAATATTGAACCTCTTCTGTTGACTGTGTTGGCAAAGAGGTTCTATTGCTGGGTCTGTTGATGCAAATGCACTCTTATTTTCTCCTCACTGTCTGTGGTATACACCCCACGGACAGTGTCTCCCAACATTTCTGGTCATCTGGTTGTCTTTTGGTATGCTTATGTCCACATTGTTGTGGGCACACACAAAGGTAGCAGTAGTGCTGTGCTTGTATTTACTAATACTAAATACAACCATTCTTTGTGGTGATTCCTCCATTGCATATACGCTGAGTGCCTGCTGAATGCCTGCTGAGTGTCTGTCCAGTGCCTGCTGAGTGCCTGCTGAGCATCCAATTACTTTTCACATTTTGAAAACACAATCTTTTCAAAGGATTTTAAAGGAATATAAAAAATTGATATTTCATGTGCTGGTGCAAAATTACATATTTCATTCAACATTTTATGTTGGCGAAAAGTTTGACCATGTGCCTCTGGAATATGCCCAATGATATGTCAAGTTTTGTATCAACTTTATTGCATTGTTAAATTTTGTTTTTTCTTTGACATTTTAAGGGACATGACAGGCTATACAAAAGTGCACACTTCATTGAACATTTTCACAACAATAGCATCCTGAAATTTTTATGTGTGAAAAATGTTGAAAAAAAAATTCATACCATCATTTGCCATTTTCAATACACTATAAACATTGAGAAAATGTCACAATCCCCCATGTGTGATGGACATTGTGTGGGATATTCAGCATTTTTCCCACGTGCCAAAAAAGTCGACCTCGATGCGAAATACGATGCGATGCTGGCAGCCGAATTTGCGATTTTATCCCTCGATTCGAATGACATGCAAGAATGGTCGGACGAGGTGGGAGGAGGGGCAGGCCAAGATAGACACTGACTTCGCGTATGTTTCGGAGGCTTTGGCAACTCCTGTCCCCAAGCTCTCAGCGCACATCGCGACGGACAGTCCTGTGGACTTCACTGTCGACGAATTCATTAGCGACCATTCGCCAGTCAGGACGGAGACCTCTGAGGCTAATACGTCGTCTGTAGATTCCTCTCTGGTGACTAACATCAACGCAGGCGAGGATCCTCAACTCTTACCTATCATACTTCATGAACCTCGGGCTGTCAGACGTCTTTTCTCGTATTACCATTGCATCTCCTTCCTGACGTTGAGTACACAGAATGTGATGACGAACCGCAGTGATTCATACTCAGATCTTTGTCGGTCACTCCTGCGTCAGTTGGACTCGTCTGCCGCATGCGAGACAGAGATGATGCTGCGTAGGTCGGTGAAGTACAACGACCTTCGGGTATGCTGTTTATTCCCGTGTAACCTTTGAACACCTGCCCTTAAAATTTTTTGCTTAGGGATCGTTCTTGCTGATGGGCCCGGAACATGCCAGACACCAAATCGTAAGTGGGAAATGGGCAACGATCGGATGGTGAGACCTAGCACCTGGTTCCTCTCGCTGGTGCCACACACTCGACAGATACGTCATAGTCGTCGTTCTGTGTGAGATTTTTGCTGCCCATTCTCGAGGAGTACAGTTTCTCATATGACTCGAACACTCGAATGCCCCAGGAGGTTGCCAAGATTGCCGCAGCGGCTTTCACAGACTATCTTCTTCGTCTGAACGAATGTAGTCAATTTGGGCCTTGCATAGATACCACCCGCAGCTTGCAACGCATGTATGCATCAGACCTGTTTCACCTGTCCGTCGTACTCATCACAGGGCCTGAGCGGCGGCCTTTGAAAGCGAGTTGGTACTACCAGCCATTTTATACCTTTAGTGAGGCGAACAACGAATAATTAAATCAAGACTCATTAGCAATCACAGCTCAAATTTCGAAGGATAGAATCGCCAAGTACACGGACGATGTAACTCGGGATGGACTGCAAGCCTTGGATGAATCGCTAGCACTCAGCAGTTTCGGGTATGAGATACGATAACGATACCATACCAACTCTTGAACCAATACATACTATACGCAACACATAAAAACCTTGCAATACTATGCCGATGCAGTCACCGTGACAGGTGCGGTAACAGAGGTTGCAACTTTTTCAGCCCCCGTAGGGCCAGGGGCTGCCGGAACAGATTCCTTTGGTTGTTTAGAGGGCGTATTCGAACCCCCTGGGGAACTTGAAGAATGATTGATCCTGGCCTTTTTCTTCTTTTTGAGCATGCCTGGCGAGTGGTTCAGTGACGAATCCGCGTTTGCTCGATGGAATGTACTAACCTGTAGAAACAGCGGATTTTACGCTGTCGATGATGTCCTGACTTTGTTCCAGGAATTCGGTGTCGTCAAAACGATGTTTCTTCCCGGCTAAAGATTCCGGATCGACCGAAACTGAAGCGATCTTTTTCTCAAGAGCTTCTAGCTTGGCTTTTTTAGCTTCTGCGGCAGCTTTCTTGCGTTCTTCTTCGTCCTCCATATAGTCGGCCAGGCTGGATGTGCGTCAGATATTTGTATCAACCAAGCGACGTGGTTAACATACCGTTTAGCAGTCTTGAGCGTGCTAAGCCTGCGCCCGTTGAGATCCCTGCACGAGTCATTATTGCTCGTCTTCTGGCTACTCATACGACCTCCGGCAGCGCGGAGCTGTGAGCCAAAGCCACCTTTTCCACCGCGGAGACGTGGAACGACTCGCAGCGTGACAAAATCCGACGAGTCACCATGCAGCTCCGAAATCCGGATATCGGGGGTAAGCGAACAGCTGTGTGAGGAAATGTACAACGAATCGGAGGCGGGTAGGTCGGGATAGCGATCACACAGAAGGTTGCAGAGATCATTTACGCGGGTATCTGAAGGGACGCGGAGAGATAAAGTGGGAAAGGGCGGAAATGTGGATAAGAGGACGCTGGTCGACATGACGGAGCTTACAAGACGAGTGGCAATGGCATTACCGATTATGGCAACAGGCTTTGGAAAATAACAAGTGTCAACAAGGGGTTCGGTCACGTGATGGATACACAAATAAAGGGGCTACGCTCTGCCGTGGGTTGATTAGCAACGATGATGATGGACGTGCTTAACCAGCAAGCGCCGCTGTTCGTCTGGCCTATCCAGCTCTGCCTTGGAGCGACACTGACCACATATGTGCTGTCACTCCTCACCGGTAACGTCTCACAAGTGGACAGAGTCTGGACATTCCTTCCCACCCTATACACTGCCTATTATGCTCTTCTCCCACTCTGGCCCCGTACCCCCCAGATGTTCCTTCTCCCATACATCCCTGAAACAGTTCACGAATCATTTGTGGGCACTTTCAGCCCACGTGCGCTACTCATGCTAGCTTTGATCGTGAGATGTCCGTATATTCTTCTCAGGTTGGATCTGATGCGCAAGAATTCAGGTCACTTGGATGTTTAGGTAGATAATTCCTATCTATCACATGTCCCTTTTAACGTATGGTTGGCAGGCTCTCGTACAATACGTTGCGGCGAGGGCTTTTTAGTCTGTAAGTGTTTCCTGGCTGAATCGATGAATTACTCATTGGCTGGAACAGCACAGACGAGGACTATCGCTGGCAAGTTCTCCGTGAGAAGATACCACTATGGTTGTTCCAGGTCATCAACCTCACGTTCATCGGTATGTTCAGTTGTGAGATGAGATCAGGGGTACGATCCTCACTATCATACCCAGCTCTGACTCAGAATATCATTCTCCTTCTCCTTGGGGTTCCGGCCAAGATCGCAGTCACCCAGCCGCACACGAGTTTGGGTGTCTCCGATTATGTTCTCGGCGCATTTGGATTCTTCACGATTTTGATCGAGTTCATTGCTGACAATCAGCAGTGGTCGTATCAGACGTTTAAGCGTTCAGGTAAATTGAATCCAAACGAATGGTTTGGTGCACATATTGCATGGACGAAGCGGGATGTCGAGAGGGGATTCGCGACGAGGGGATTGTGGGCGTGGTCGAGGCACCCCAACTTTCTGTGTGAACAAAGTTTTTGGGTACGTTGTTTTGCTGGCAAATGTCGCGGACTTACTAACGAGGGCATGTGGCTTAGATTATCATTAACCTGATCCCATTGGTATGTGCGGATGGACCTTCGAGGCAAGAATGGCCTACGTCGCTTAGGTCACTGGCGCCGCTTCTTCCAAGCTTGGTGCTGTGTACGCTGTTCTTCTCGTCGACCAAATTTACGGAGTCGATTTCGTTGTCCAAGTACCCGGTGGCGTACAAGGCGTACCAGCAGCGTGTCGGGATGTTCAGTCCCATCCATACATTAGTGTGGGGTGCGGCGTTGAGCGCACAGGGCAGGAGAGAGGCGGTAGACGAGATTGTATATGGTCAGGACGCGTTGAAAAAGGTTGATTAAATTATGTAATCGGGCCAAGTCGGACTTTTTTTCGGCCGAGTCCGCAAGTAGAAATACTTGAAATAATTAGGCGGAGATTTTGTCGAGTCAGTTTCAAACGATGGCTTCAATCGCATCCCGTGTCTCCTCGCGTTCTCTTCGCGCCCTCGCTCGTCGTGCACCCCGTTCAACGACCACCGCATCGTTCTCCCTCCTCGCTTGCTCTTCTGCTGCCCCCCGTGCTGCAGCTGCAGTTCAGGTAAAAAAACTAAACTGAAATGTTCGTTCTCGTTTTTTTTAGTTGACACGTCCCACTAGACTCTCCCTGCGCGTGGCGTCAAGACCCTCAACTTTGCGGGCACGGACGAGATCGTCTATGAGCGCAGCGACTGGCCCCTTCCCAGGCTTCACGAATACTTCAGGAACGACACTCTTGCTCTTATTGGCTATGGCTCTCAAGGCCATGGTCAGGGCCTGAACGCTCGTGACAACGGCCTCAATGTCATTGTCGGTGTTCGCAAAGATGGCGAGAGCTGGAAACAGGCTGTCGAGGATGGCTGGGTCAGTTTTCCCCTCTTTCGCTTCCCTACCTTCTCACCGCCTCTATAGATACCGGGAGAAACACTCTTCCCCATCGAAGAAGCTATTGACCGTGGGACTATTATCATGAACCTTCTTTCTGATGCCGCGCAATCTCAAACCTGGCCGACCGTTGCACCTTTGATCACAAAGGGCAAGACCCTCTACTTCTCCCACGGTTTCTCCGTCGTCTACAAGGATGACACCCATGTCGTCCCTCCCCCTGATGTCGATGTCATTCTCGTCGCTCCCAAGGGTTCCGGTCGCACCGTCCGCACTCTTTTCAAGGAGGGTCGGGGTATCAATTCCAGTATTGCCGTCTTCCAGGACGTCACGGGCAAGGCAAAGGAGAAGGCTATTGCTCTCGGTGTCGCCATTGGTTCTGGCTACATGTACGAGACAACCTTCCAGAAGGAAGTTTACTCTGATTTGTATGGTGAACGAGGCGTGGTATGTCTCCATTCCAATATCTTCACTCTATCATACTCACTGGTTTCGTATTAGCTCATGGGTGCCATCCGTAAGTTCGCTTATCGGTGTTCCACTATACACTCTCTTAATTGACCAATAGAGGGTTTGTTCTGTGCCCAATACAAGGTTCTCCGTGCTAATGGCCACACCCCTTCGGAGGCATTCAACGAGACCGTTGAGGAGGCTACTCAGTCACTCTACCCTTTGATAGGCGAGAAAGGGCGAGTGTTCACTATATTTCCCTCTTTATGTGTCTAATGGGTCGTTTTCTCCCACCAGTATGGACTATATGTATAACGCTTGCTCCACTACTGCCCGTCGTGGAGCGCTCGATTGGGCTCCCGTTTTCGAAAAGACGAACCTCCCTATTTTCGAGAAGCTCTACGAGAGTGTCAAGGATGGCACTGAAACTCGTAGATCCTTGGAGTTCAACGGCCGTGCAACGTACCGCCGAGACCTCGCCAAGGAACTCAAGGAGATCGATGACCAGGAAATCTGGAGAGCTGGTAAGACTATATCTTTTGATAGCACAGTGCAGTTGCTCAAACAGCGAAATCTAGGCAAAGTCGTCCGTTCACTCCGCCCCGACTACAAGGCTGAGTAGATGACGAGCGATATATCTATCATAGCGTGATACCACCTTGGTTACTACTTTCTTTGAGCTGGGTTGCTTCTTGCTCAGAGCCAAAAGCACTATTGGTGCAGTTGAGTTGTAGATCGTCACTTGTACATTACTATTTGAATGGTGCAATTTGACTGATATAGTATTGAAGTACTGACTAGTCAATCATCCTGGATTGCAACCAATTCTTCCAAATGGGTGACAAAGCGCTCCTTTATTGAGGTAAATTCGAAGTTAGTACTCAACATCATCGAAGTCGTGGCTTGAGGCTTGGAGTCGTCAATCACATTCTTCGCCACCGAAATGGACAAGGACAATCGCGATGACTTCACATTCGCCAAACTTTCCGACCTGAAGTTACCATTGACCCTCCGGATGTACGCACTGATTCTGACTAGTATCTCTACAACTCGTATTCAACGAATCCATGATCTAGCTCGCAACTCGAAGGAACACGGCCAAGAAAGACGGTTTCGGAAGTGCTGGAGAACCCAGAACTGAGGTTTCATGGTGCTCAATCCTCGTACAACTCTGTGTTGTTCCTCAAGTTGTGGCAGGACTGACATCCATCTAGGACACTCTCGGATCTCTATGTCGCCTGTCAGATCGTAGCTGATAACAAACCCCTGACGATTCCGTTCAGGACGTCTTTCAAGGCGTTCAAGACCAACTATACGTATGTTCTGCCTCCGGGACCTTTCGGGGTGCTTACTTACCTCCTTGTGCTTTCACCGGTACAGCTGGAACGAATGGATATCGTTTCCAATACGCTACTGTGATCTCCCGTTGAACTCGCAGATCACCTTTACCGTGTGGGATATCGGAGCACCACGTTCGGCCGTTCCGGTGGGTGGCACAACTTTCAGACTGTTCGGAAAGAAATGGTAGGCTTGCGTCTTCGATTCGTGTACAGCGTTCAGCGTGGTCTAGGACACTTCGAAGAGGTAAACATAGGCTTTTGCTGTGGCTGGGTAAGGAGGCGGATGGATCGACGGAAACAACGACACCGAGTAAATTGGGCACGAGGGATGAAATGGGTCGCCTGGAAAAGGTGTGTTTACTCATTGAATATTGACGAGCACAACGTAATTAACCATGTCAGCTCGTCAAAAAGTATGAACGTGGTGATCTCCCAAAGTCGGATTGGCTCGACAAGATGGCATTTCGGAAGATGGAAGAGATACATGCTGTGAGTGCTCGCTCAAACATGGCGTCGCGCGTGGCTAACTGTCATAGGCTGAGACTGCAAAATCCGAAAACATGTTCCTGTATATCGATCTACCCCGCTTCGACTTTCCAGTGGTTTTTAGCGATCCTGCAAGTATATTGAGACTCGAGATGAATCGCGAGACTGAATAGACCCACACAGGAGACCCAAAATATGCCGTCGACGTCTACTACGCCAACAACGGTCACCCAAACACCCGCTGCACCTGTCCTTCCACCCTCGTTCGCGACTGACCCTCACCTCTGGGCTGTCCTGGATCCCGAGATGGCACGCGAAAATCCTGTAGAGGATAAGCACCGTCGTCTAGTCCGGAGCCACCGAAGTAGTCCATATGACAGAGAACTCAAGCCAAACGCCAAGCTCAGAGATGAGCTGGGAGTATGTATCTGGACTCTCGTCGTTTCTACCCCCATTTCTGACCCTGCCACCCTAGGAAATCCTCGGCTACCCTCCTTCGCAACCTCTCACCTCGGAAGAGAAAGACTTGATCTGGAAGTTCCGCTTCTACCTTGCAAGAGACAAGCGTGGATTGACCAAGTTCCTCAAGTCAGTGACTTGGAGAGATCCATCAGAAGTCAAGCAGGCGGTCGAAGAGTTATTGCCTATGTGGACCGAAATAGACACGGACGACGCCCTTGAGCTATTAGGACCCGGCACACTGGACTCGCGCGTCAGAGCGTTTGCGGTCAGACAGCTCAATCGCGCTGACGACGAGGTGAGTATACCATTTCCCGAGATCGCTCTTCTGACGATTGATTGGCATGCTCTAGGAACTCATGTTGTATCTCCTCCAGCTCGTCCAAGCGCTCAAGTTTGAGAGCGCTGCGAGCGATCAACGGTCGTCACGGTCGACGACGAGCGCAATATCGTACGACGACAGTGGACTGTCCGACTTTTTGATCACCCGTGGAGTGAAGAATCATGTACTTGGTAACCAGCTGTATTGGTACCTTATGGTCGAGGTTGCACTTGAGGACAGAATGGTGGCGAAAATGTATGGCAGAGTCGTGTTCAAGTTCCTAAGCAAGATACTTGAGGTGCGTGCATCCTCGTATCGGTAGTTCACCGGGTATTCATGCTCCGATGTAGTCGGAAGGCGGCAGTGAGCGCCGTGAGCTCATGCGCAGACAAGGGATCATGGTGGAGACATTGGCAAAGCGCGCAAGGGACCTCAGGACATCAAAAGACCCTCGGCCAAAGAAGATCGAAAAGCTGCGCTCGTTCATAAACGATCCAAAGAATGGACTTATCAATATCCCTCCGCTCCCGCTCCCGCTGAACGCCCGAATCGAGATCACCGGCATCAACGCTGAGAAGTCTTCGGTATTCAAATCAAATCAATTCCCGTTCTTGCTCTATTTTCAATGTGTGGATGGTTCGGAATATCCTGTCATGTTCAAGGATGGAGACGACATGCGACAAGACCAACTGGTACTACAGCTATTTACGCTCATGGATCAGTTACTGCGGAAGGAGAATTTGGATTTGAAGCTCATACCATACGATGTCCTGGCTACCGGACCATTGCAGGGCATGGCCCAGTTCATTCCAAGCAAGACGATAGCAGCTATAGTCAGCGAGCACGGGACGCTACTCAACTATCTGCGAGCGAGCCATCCAGACGAGGGAAGCGTAGGCACGTATGGCGTGGAGCCCGGTGTCATTGACACGTTCGTTCGTAGTTGCGGTACGTGGACTTTTTTTTTTGGTCAAACAGCCGTCTGACCAAGCTGTAGCCGGATATTGCGTCGTGACGTACCTACTTGGTGTTGGTGACCGTCATTTGGATAATCTATTACTCACGCCCGATGGTCCGTCTATTTTTGTGATCTCACTTATTATCAAGCGTGTGCTCATCGTTCCCCACATTCAGGACACTTCTTTCATGGTATGATACGTGATTTTTCCCTAAGTGCGATGCTAATACGTACGCGCGCTCCCAGTCGACTTCGGCTATATCCTGGGCCGTGACCCGAAACCTTTTCCCCCTCCTGTAAAGGTTTGTAAAGAGATGGTGGATGGCATGGGAGGCGCGCAATCCACGCACTATGCGCGTTTCAAGAATTTTTGTTTCACAGCCTTTACCATCCTGCGCAAGAGCGCCAATCTCATTCTGAATCTGGTTGCGCTCATGGTCGATGCCAACATCCCTGATATCAAACACCGTGATGTCCATGAACAGATTCAAGACAAGTTCCGGCTCGATCTGACGGAAGAGGAAGCCATCAAACACTTTGAGGCATTGTTGAACGAGACGTCGTACTTTACCGTCGTGCTTGATCGGATCCATGATTTAGCACAGTATTGGAGAAGCTGATCTATTACATGTAACGTTGGCAGGATGCATTCTGCACAGGATCTTTTACGTACTGTAAACTGAGGAGATTGTGATTGACAACATCCTGGGTGAAGATTACTCATGCTGGGGTAATGTGTTTTTAACTTATGGAAGAAACTGCCAACCCGAGACAGCACGACTTGGTAGACGGGTCACCGTTGGGTGGACGAAAGTTCGCGAAAGATCGACGCAGCGTACACCGAGGACATAAGAATTGTTCACTGAGTATTTGCTTCATGTAAAGAATTCGTAAACTCGCTTTCGCCGCAGGCACGCCACCAGACGCGGCGACTGCAGATGCCACCCAACTCCCAGATGCACTCCCGGACCAGTCCCCAAGACGGGTTGGTGCGTGTGAAAGGACGGCGCTCCAGGCACGATGAGATCGTTATCTAGCCACCCAACGCGGATTCGGAGAAATGGAGCGCGGAGTCAGGACCACCCATCCGCATGGATTGGCAGGTCATACATGGGGTTCCATATCATTAGCTTGGAGGTCCGAGGCAACGGCGGATTTAAACCTTGCTTGCCATGATGCATGATGGGCCAACGCGTGCAATCAGCGGGAGAAACGCATTTCGTTCATTTCGCGTTTCGCGTGCCGGCTCTGGGGCGACGTTGGAGTCCTAACCTACATTGAGCAAACCCCCCGATCTTGCCGTTCTACTGGTATGCACGTTCATGGCAACATTTGATGCTTGAAAAGCGTGTCAAGGTGCTTCGCTCAAGGTCGCCGTGCACAACAGCAATGAATCGCTCGAAGACCCATAACGGACGCATTTGACCGTGTCGCCCATGATGCTGGAGTAGCGGCGATGATACTTTGCTTACAGTCACTGAATGAAACGGAGTTGCAAAGCGAGAATCTTGCTCTTTCCGAATGGGATGACTCGACTCAATCTCAACATCCAACTGGAAAAAAAAAAAAAAAAGAACGCCCTCGTCGCCTTGCGACTACGTTGTGTTCATGATGTTAAAAGCTCCGTTTAACGAGGCGATGTCAGTTGACTAGACAGGTCCCATTGTCCTGACATTGCCAGTGAGTTGGAACACCCTTTCATCGCCGAGGACGACTCCAGACCTGTAGAAAGTCACCGCAGCTGCTTCATTGGTTTCACTTCACGATCCGACCAAGGTGCGAGCACCACTGTTGTCCTTCCGCAGCTGACCCAAAGCTCCTCCAGCTGGTGCGCCAAAACGATCGCAAACGTGTCCAAGCTGCCAACGATCGCCTGTCAAATAACTCGAGACAACCCACCCAGCGTCTAGCAGTCGGCTGATGGCATGAATACCGGAAACCTTCGAGGGAGTCAAATGGACGACACAATCCGAAATCTACGATCCGAGGTGTGGCACCTGGTCGACAAATAGTGTGTCGTGGTAATCGCGAACATCCTTTCTGTCGGTAAAGCGATGCAGCCGCGTTTTCTGATTGTGCTTTCTTGATACAGGTAAGTATTATCTGCCAATGTATAGCCCCCAGCTGAGTTCAATCCAAGCCTGAAAACAGCAGCCTCGGTGTCCGCAAAATATGATTTTGGCAATTCACCTGGCAGAATCAAGCTAGGAGGTCCCCGACGCCTGTATTTCGGCATTCATAACTCATACCAGAATGCAAGACATTGAATCAGGTCAATTTGTCACATTAGTGTAATCCACGCCTTCAAGGTCGTAACGAGGTAGCGCTGCTATGTGATTTCAACCAGGGCTTCTTTTACTCTACTCTAAATGGCACTCCTGACATCTCAATCAGTTCGGGTGGGCGTTCGGCTTGGTTAAGCATCCGGAACACTGGATGGTCTGGCTGGCGTTTTCCAGGGATCTTATGCTTATGTTCACCATGGTACGTCAATCTCGCAAGATCAGCGTGATTTGATCGCTGCGGCTTGCTCCAGAATACAAGGAAATCCGACCACAGGATTCATTTGCATGTCTAATCATCGTTGTCCAAATGGCATCGATAGGGTCTACGGTACCATGACGCCTCCAATTCCATTGGCTACGCTGCTCTCCGGTGCCTGCCAATGGGTGTCAAACCTCATTGACCTCCATGAATCTAGCTCTTCACATGGTCATTTGGAGTGCCCTCCACGGCGGCTTCTGAATGCATAAATATCAAGGGAACCTCTGCGATAGTACATCAGCAGCGATACCATTCACACCACACCAGCCCAACACCTGACAGTTTCCTCCTCGCGTCCCCAACCCACAATGATGCAGGACCAAGGCTTCAACAACGACTTCACGGACAGGGTGAGGGCCTCACGAACTCGGTCAGGCGAGGGATCTCACTGACCGTATAAATTCCAGGACGCGGAGATCCTCTGTCAACTTGCACCATTCACTAACCTTCCCCAACACTGCTTCTATCCTTGCAAGTGGGAGACGGCCCATGGCGCATGTAACTCGCTTATTCGAGGCCCTGAGTTTCCCGAACATCTGCGCTCCTATCATGGCGTCGTAGGTCCGGACAAAACGTTGCTCATGTGCTGCTGGGCCGGTTGTTTTTCGGAGATGAAGAAGGAGAGCATCGTCAGACACGTCAACGAGAGACACCTCGAATTCCAGTATCATTGCCCGTACTGTCCCGAACACTTCACCCGCACCTACACCATGCAAAACCATATCACGAGAAAGCACCCGGGCAGCTGAGTGATACTGTCTGCATGTGAGTGAACGTTTACGCATTGCATTCTGAGTCAACATTTACACATCCCTCCAGCGACTTATACGCGGAGATCTGGTCTGTTTAGTCCGTTTCGGCATGCGTCATTATTACATCCCGACTTGGATACGTTTCCCCATACCAGCTACCGTACACACCTCTACCTAATGGACCTCATGTACCTCATTGCAGTGGTGCTTCTTCTAATTGATTCCATTTTAGCCCAATCCCTAATGAGTGTATGCTTTCAAAGCACGACGCCCGACGGCCGAGAGGTTTTCCGACGTTGGAGTGTTCCTTGGCAAGCTGTGTGGAATGGCGCCGCCGCATGTTATTAATATTTTGAATCTGATCTACACTAGATGACAAGTTGCGGCTAGGACTCGGTTGCATTAAGCAAAGTCCAGTCGGATGGTAAGTCTGATATTCTATTGTTCCTTTGGGCACGTTCCTCTAGCCTTCAGAGATATTTTCACCCGAGCGCCCTGGCAGTGTCACTCGCCTATTTAGTCTATCCCTATCCAGAACTGGGACCTTGGCAGGTTCAAACTTGCTAAAGCATCACCTTCAGGAAGTCTGTATGCAGAATTCCGGGTTTCTAAGTACCTTCAGCGCGCTTCAGGTGACACATATGGGGGGAAACTCAGGATCCAGACCCCACCACTACACAGTAGGTGGAGGCGCCTCGGTATCTTTTGCCCTTGACGCGCCAGCTGTTTCCAGTCACTTTGGTCCCATCCAAACCAGACCCTGAACAGAACAGGCTCCTGGCAATGTGATAATGTAGGTGACCATGGGGTCTCCACTCGTATGTGAGTGGCGTATCAACGGATCATTGGTTCAACACGTTCAAGTGTGAATTGATTCGAGGCACTCTCTTTCTGGTAGCTTCAGCAGTGGGGTTACAAGTTCCTTCCGAAGTCGAGTAGAAGATCGAAGTACATATCGTATGGCTCGTATCGCCGTGCAGCACGTCACAACAGTCCGAGAACGCAATGCCCGTTGCTCCTGTAAGGTAGCTCGCGTGCGCACGGCCAACGAGGCCGGTGCGTTGATGATCTACCGGGCATGCGTCAGTAAATTAACACAGGTCTCATTCTGCATAAGCCTAATGCATGGATCGTAATTGCTCCATCGCGAGGCGGGCTCGTGAGTGCGTGAGTACTTGGGGACCTCGGGCATTCTTTATGCTATGATGCCTCGACCTTCACGTTTCGTGCCCCACAGCCAAGACATTGTTGCATTTGAATTATGAGGCCCATCTCAAACGCGCACTGCGTCGTCCATGAACCAATTGGCTTGGCTATAATGACCCGTTGCAGCTGTTCTTCATAAACCCCATAAGCGAGCATTCTGAGAATTCCACACCAAATAACTGGCCCTTCCAGGTTGCAAGAACAAATTAGGCAGACCCGTCCAGGAGGTCCTATCACCGACTGCTCCCCGCTAGGATTGACATGATCTCGATTTCGAACGAGGGTAGATCTAATTGACCATTTAATATTTAATCCGCACTTATTCTGTTTGCCTCACTCACAGCGCGCGGCCGAGTACTGTGTGGAACACGACAACGAGGCACTACCTGGCCCCAATCAACAAAATCCCATCAGAGAACTTCGTGGTCATTGTCGAGAAGGCACAGGAGCATGTGAAGATGAATACCTTGTCCTCTGTGATCGGCAATTCGGCTGTTTCTGGAGATGACAGCAAGTTGGCAGAGCTCTTCACATACCGTTCCTCTCACTGCCCTGCCCCGATCCCCTTGCCACTTTCTAAAGTTTCCCGTTGTGATCTTACTATTCCCTGTTGCTGTCCTGTACATAGTATTCAGTCATTTGGAGAGTATTTGCACACCCATCTCTATTTGAAACAGACGATCATTCTAAGTGAGTAGTCGGGGTGTCGGGAGTGGTGCACGGTGGGAGGAGTCCGAATACGCGGCAAAGGTATTTGGGTGGGGACGAACTGCCCACGCGACGGCGATGCGGGGTTCGACTTCTTCGCCGATGGCGGATGTATGTAGGGCAGGGACCGAAACCTTTCGTATCATCTCCTCGAACTCCCGTAACGTGACGGGATCGACGTTGAGCTCCCACTCGAGGTATCGGCACATCTCCCCCTCCATCTAGCTGATCTCTCGCAGTCGAAACATGCCTTGGGCGATGTCGATGATAGACCATGACTTGTTGGCGGGGATGTGAACATGAACGCGAGGATAAACAAACGGTGGTCCCCCGCCCAAAAGCCGAAACATTGGTGCTCAACGTTTAACAACGAACTTGAAGTTACTGGCACGGAACCACTGCACTGGACGTCAAGAAGAAATCAAATGCTTATGTAATCGTACTAACCAAAGGTTCTGGAATCCTCACTGGCAATCGAGCAAAGTCGCTGGCAAAGTTGCATTTCAACTCTGAAGGGGGACTATCAGGCTCATTCCCACCACTGCAGGAGAGGTCGAGGTAGGGAAACCATCTGCACGCTCAGTGAGGCCTCGCCGCCTTGAAGGCTCGTATCCAACATGCATGTTCAGGACACTCGTTCCAATGTCGTACAACAGTGCTACCACAGTGGTACATTGTCCCCGCAACAAACCCGAGACTCATTCGGGATTCGACTTGATCAAATCTGCTTCCACCATAATGCTGTTGTTTAGCGCCAACCGTCGCACTACTTCCAACACTCGGTTGAATGTGCACTGGTTATTAGCCTCTCGCCCCCACCCTGCATCAAGATTTCAAATTGAGCCTTGAATGTCGAACGTTGAACCTCGTTTTGGATGTCGTCACTTGAATCACGTCCTGTCTCATCCACCGGGGGTCTACCCCATCTTTCGTCTACGTCCATCCCGGATCTGACCGACAAGATCACCCGACTACATGATCAGTGCTGCGCAGAGATGCCTTCGGCGACGTCTTTCAGGCATTGAGGAGGTCCAGGCTCTGTTTCATTTCTCCATTGTTTCTCTTCTCCACATTTACCTTGAACAGGTTGTCGTGAAAGCCTTTCGGATCAGTTTTCCGGTCGGCGAGGACGACCACGCTGGTTGCCCGCGTGCAACTCTTTCGCCGCGGCTCAACTTACCCACCATATATCGGAGGACAAGGGGTTGATCTCCTCTTGAGGCGCAGTCATCGCGATATTGTGCCGTTCCATGGGATCGCGTACAGGTTAGGGAGACTGAGAAATGCGTCCTTGGATGCCGCACGGTATGCTGCATACATTTTAAAGGCGCATGACGATCGGCTGTTTGTTGGACACCACGTACAGCTGGCAAGTGAAACTTTTTTGGGATAGACTGGTGCTCTGACATCTCCTCATTGTACTTCAGTTGCTGGACATTGCCAACGAACTCCACTACTGTGGGTTTAATCCACAATGCTATGCTCACATTGCTCATCAAGAACAGTGCACTCCATTCCGACGGTCCACGGAGACCTTACAAGCGCAAGTCGCAGGAGTTGCAGAATTTCCCCTGGCAGTTGCGTTACGAACAGAGTATCGTGCTCTCGATTATAATCATAATGCTCGGCTTACCGATTCTGGGTGGGAAAAATCCTGGAAGGGCTCACCGTAAGACCTGGTACCCTATGATGGGCTGCGCCCGAATACTTTTCGCTCGGAGGTGGGCAAAGCATACTATCGAGAGCGACATTCGCTTGTTCGGAGAAATGACCCTCTTCGTACGCACTAGGCATCGTTTCCTCGGACCGTGAACGACTGTGAGCCCCTATTCTTTTTTGTATCGGGAAAATAACTGTGGTCTGAAGTTCAAGTGAGTGCTGCTATTATGTTCCAGTTAGTTCAGGGATGCAAGCCCGGTCGACTGTCACGGATTGACGATCAGCATTGGGCGCTTCTCCAGTGTTGTTGGTCACCTACCCTGGAGAGGCCGCCTGCTAGAGACATGATTTCCTCGCTTCGACAGCATCTTGGCACCACCAAGGCGCCTGGCACAACAGGACTCTCGACCATGGGGAGTCAGAGCAGCTTCGTCTGTGGTAATGGCATTGGTGATGTTCCTTTGCACACACTCTCCCCTGCACCTACTGGCAGTACTGACAGCATTCGAGTTCCCTTGCGAGGTAGATTCCCCAATTCTGGCCGAAACATCCTCGCAAGTCTTGCCCGTCATCGGTGCAGGTATTAACAGAGATGTCCAGTTTTTCCAAGGCCCCAACACGTAACGGTCTTGGTACCCGCCAGAGTCGTGGTCGCGGCGTCGTAGCGGTCCTAAGTGGGTGTAGCGTAGATGAGCGGAGCCAAGCTCGACGTGGGTCTTGGGCGAGCAACGACGCGTAATCGGTAGATCCATTAGGTAATGTGACTAGTACTACTTGCCTGCTACTAACTTGAACTACGAAAGTCTTGCCTCTAGCATCGTGCATATACCGTTACTACTGACCCTAGCTAATGAATCAATGCTGAGTTGCCAAGTGATTATGTATTAAAATATTAAATTTCGAGGCGCAGGCCCATTACAAAAGGTAACTGATTCGTCACAAGGCAATTATTAATCGGACACGCCATCCGAGCCTGCCAATGGTATCAACATTGGATGGCGTTCCTTGGCAAGCTGTGTCGGAGCATGGCGGCTACGGTCTCCGCCTGCCATTGATCGACTGTGTGCTTGCTGGCCATCAGCTTCGCTTGGCCTGGAGCGTGGGGCCGACAATGGCTTGCTGTGCTCTTCCGATTTGACCTGGAACCACTGGCGCTAGCACTATCCTCCCCTCGAAGCGCGCAAAACTCAGGTCGAGCGTTGTGCATTGGTCGAGCTATCCTTCGTTCCGACAACTATTTCTCTGACTGCCGATGGTCCAAACTATAATCGATGTGAGCGCAAAGGGAGGAAGTCATTCTACCAACTTCAAGTAACTCGCTAACTGATCAGCGCTCCGGATCCCAGTACGTGTCCAATTTAAGCAGATGGGAACCTATGACGCTCAAGAGAGCATGTGCCTTGGCGAAGCCATATAAAGGGCCTCATGCTGAGCTCCGCTTCATGGATCCTACTTCTGAAAACTTGAACGACTCTGATCTCAGCTTCATGTATTCCACTAACCAGACCTACATCCCATCGGAGCTATACCCAATATCTGAACGCGAACCTCTTCCCGGGCATCTAGCCCCGGGTGTGCCATCCGAGGCTTACCCCACGTGAGATCCTCATCTTATCAGCCAGCAGCTGAGGAGCTGAATTCTTGCAGGCCTTATGAAGTAGATCCATTGGAATACTCTGCTATTTGGGGTAGCTGTCCGTATTTCGATTCCAGTAATCTTTACCAGACTTGTCAAGACTACGCAACGCAGGGTGAGCAAGAGTTCCACCGTGACCGTGAAGCCAAATTTGTCGTCTTACTTTATGCAGGGACATTGGACGTAAACACCGATCGATCCCTCGGACAAGGATGTCCATTCATGGCGGAACTCGACTTCAGTGCAAGCGACCCGAATTCGATCGGAAAGGACGCCATACGCTTCCCTGATCTTTCAGATATATTACTCTCCAACAATACTTTCTGTCCATGGACAGAACCGACTCTGGCGGCGGATATTTCATATCTGCGACAGTTGGCAGTCACGACACACGCGCCCTTATATCCGTTTGATCGACAGAGCGCCCCGCAAGTCCCCCCTGAAAATGTAAGTCACCTCTCTGCACGATCGCGCGAGTAATGACACTATCGTTACAGCCTCCCCGCGTCGCTACTTACGTGTGTGAATGGCGTGTCGATGAATCACCGTGCGGCAAATTCTTTCCCCCAGGTGGCAACCTGAAGCACGCTATTTCTCAACACCTACAGCAAGATCACAACTTCCGCCCGTCGAGGGCGAAATCGACCCAAAGATGTCAATGGTTCGGTTGTGGAAAGGAGCTCAAACAAGAGAGCATGGCGAGGCACATCGTTGCTGTACATTTACATGTCTCGATGGCATGTCCGGGATGTGGGACTTTCTTTTCCCGACAGGATTCTCTCCAGAGGCATATCAAGAACTCGTGTGGGGTTTCCAACAGGGAACAGTAACCCATATACATCCTTCCTTGATTCAACTCAGGACATTGCCATTGGGAATTTTAGTCACTTACGGACGGAGATATCTATCGCACGGGGTATATTTTTTCCTGGAAAACTGGCACCTCGCCGGTTCGACTCTATTTTTCGTTTACGGACAATGGACTTTCCACCCAAGAAAAAAACGAGGTGCACGGATTAGCTATACTATAGGTATTGGCTACAACTCTTGTCGATTAGGCCAACTCGACACACTCACAACTTTACCGAGAATCCCACTTGACTCTTTCTTCATTTCTAGCATATGTCAGATCGAGAGTGTTGCGAACTTCAACGAGGCTTGGCAGTCCAACAAACAAGTCATAATTAACCGACTACATCAGAACTCCATTTTGATGGCATCCAAGAACAAACGCGGACTCGTTAAGCAGAAGTCGCTACATGGATGCCCCGGTCCGAGGAATGTGCACAAGTCACGGCGATCACTCGATAGAAAAAGGTTCTTTGTACACCGCGCGCATTCGGGCATGCTTCCCTGCGCTGCCCCACTTGTCCGATCCAACATTAACCATAAATGATCATAAACGAGGACGGAGAAACAGCCATCCCAATGTGACGGCTGATTAAAAGAGTCCAAAACGGAAAACACGGGGTGATCTAAACGATGACCAGCACCTGCCTTCCACACCACTGAATTTCACTGAAGGCACATGAATCCCCCTTCGATTTAGTCTTCTAATCGACGCGCCTCGCTGACAATGTCTTCCAAAGCCTGTCTTCCACCTCCTCGATCGTCCGCTGCGGCGTGTTGAGGCTGGTCATGAAATATGCCACGTTTCCCAGCGTTCTGAAATGGATCCCAAACGGTGCACCGCCAGGGGCTGCACTAAGCACGTCCTCGTCGCAGGCGGGACGTGCGATGGAGCCAAGGACGCGCTGGGCGGCGTGCGAGCCGTACCCCGCATCCTCGTCCTTAAATTTGATCACGAGCACCGTACCCATCGCCATCGCCTCCTCCACGCCCTCAAGTTTCGACACCGCATACACGAAACCTGGGTCCCAAAAGCTCCAGACCGTCGTCGACTCCGACGCCACGGCCAACTCGGGTGGATGTGCGTCGTACTCCGCCTTAGCCCCACGAGCCCACTTCTCCTGCGCCGTGTGCCACGCATCGCACCGTGTCAGCACCTCGATCCTATCGAGCGTCGCACAAGCGACCTGACATCCGACTGCATGCGCCGTATAACTATGGCCATGCAACAACGCCTCCTCCTTTTCCTCCCCCTCAAACGCCCTAAACACCCCCTCTGACGCGAGCGTGACCGACAACGGTAGCACGCCCCCCGTCAGGATCTTGGCATACACGGCCACGTCCGGGTTCATGCCCAGCAGCGGCCCAAGGGACGGGTGGCCGAGGCGGTACAGACCCACGAACACTTCGTCAAAGACGACTGGGAGAGGAGCGGTAAAGAGCGAGGGGTCGCGTACGGCGTCGATCAGGACGCGCTGGAAGAGCGGGTCCACAAAGATCATGCCACCAGCACCCATCGCAATCGGCTCCAGGACGAGCGCGGCAAGCTTTCGTTCGCCCTTGCGGCGGAGGGCTTGGAGCGTGTTTCGGACGTGCGCCCGATAGGTCTCGGCGAGCGGCGAGTCGAGTCTGCTTTCGACGTCGTATATGGAGTGCAGGTCGTTGAATTGGACGGAAGACGTCGATGGCGAATAAGGAGACGGGACGGCTACGACGACTTTGCCGTTTTTGATCGAGACGGTCGGCGGTTCAAACCAGAAACCCTTGGCTTGGTGCCACTCGCATGTGAACGTCCCTTCTTCTGTCGCGTCCATCGCACCTATCGTGTCACCGTGATAACTTCCCTTCAAGCCCACGATCCATAAATTTTTCTTGTCGCTGGGACTAAGATCCGTTTGGGTGACCGAGAACGATCGCAAAGCCATTTTTAAAGCGACTTCGATGCCAGTGGACCCATTGTCAGTGAAGAAAGCACGCGAAGCCCAGCCCGAGCCGGGTCCTTCGTATACCAGACGCTCCGCTAGTTTAAGCGCAGGAAGATGCGTTGCCTGAGGAAACATGACGTGGCCGTACCGTCCAGCGGCGCTCGCAGCGGCTAATGCCAATGAGGAATCGGCATGCCCAACAGCCTGCGTCCACCAGGAGGCAGAACCATCGAGCTTGGGAGCAAGCAGAGAGGAGGAGGACGGTTTTGCCGGTGAATCGTAAACACTGAAGAAATCTGCCCATGCACTATCTATCACGGTGACATCCTTTTCGGATCTGACGAGACCATGTTGTACGAATGGCCACCAGATGGTGTCCAGCGTCCGGCGGGGCATGGAATCGAGTTCCTCGATCCGTTGGGCGTGACGCTCATTCAAGTGACGCAGGGCATGAAAAATCTCTCCACCGAGACTCCTGGACACTAACTTGGCATAGTAGGATTCCGTGGTGAAGATGTCTTCGTCGACGTTCCCTTGGAGAGGGGGTGGAGGGTCTAGTGATGTGACATGCACCCCACGTTCAGCGAAATAAGAAGTGAGATACTCGTAGTTCCGATAGTAGTCGTCGCGGAAGAGGAGAATCGCATCCACGGTGTACCCGCGCAAGACGAGCGACTCGTACGAGGAAATCGTTGACGATATGCCGCCGAGTTTTGCGTCCCCGACGAGGACCGTCGGAAGAAACAGCGGTCGATAACTGTCGAGCTGTGTCGTTCCAGATAGCGTTGGGCTATGCACGCCTTGAATGCGCGTCAGAACGATGCTACGTGGAACGCGATACGACCACTCACTCGGGAGTGGATCTCACCTCCGGCGGTTTCGACGTACATGTGGCCTGGCTTGTCTGTCCGGGCACATGCGCGGATGTGTTCGGCGACCGCGTTGACGAACGTCTCGTCAGAAGGCGCGGAGGACTACCTAAGCTCGTGAGATGAGTGGGACACGTTTGCCGGTGGGCAACGCACCTCGATGCCAGACTTTTGGGACGCCATGCGAACGGCGAGATGGGGACTGACGGGGTCTTCATATCGGAAGAGGCAATGGGTGCTGAGCAAATGCGGGTGTGGTCCAGCATGTCGTTTGACATGTCTAGCGTATTGTCAACGACGCTCCCCACTGGACGAGGCGGATCAACGTACGCGTCGTCGGCGTCCTGGGGCGCACCGGTGCTGACGGGCTTCAAATAAAAGGCATTTTGGTTTGTGAGGGTGGACGCGCGAACGAGGGCGGCAGTGACGATGGTCTTTCCGACGCCAGTGTTTGCACCGAATATCTGGTGGATGCGAAGGTGTCTGTAAAGATGGCTCATGTCATATCAGCCTGGAACGAATCGAAATTTATATCTCCCCGAAGAAACCCGACCGCGCTACGGCCGCACTACATCCACATCTACAAGCAGAGTACACATTTATGAACACAATAAAGACATGACCAGATGTCGTACGTATCAAGGTATCGTAAGTGATGAGATTGATCAACAGTATACATCGCGAATGTACTCCCGTGCCCAAGGTCCAAGTTCGTTATCCGCCATAGGGATAGTGACGCCACATACGGCAAAGTGGCGAGCGATACTGTCCTTGGTGAGGGTATCGGCAGGGCCCACGTACGGGGCATAGCCGAGCTGGGGAGAGACGCTGAAAGCACCTCTCCTGAGGATGTTTTCGTATGCTCCTGGCTCAGAGAAGAGTTCGGTGACGACGGCCATGAACTTTTGGCGGGTCTCGCGAGACTCTGAGTCGCTGGGGAGCACGACGGGGCGAAGGCGGG
>JBBPOF010000239.1:0-32872 GCA_038091315.1 Porphyrellus cyaneotinctus | reverse complement strand
TACAACATTGCACACATGGTACTGTACACTGCTGTACAACATTAATACAATGCTGTACAGTGGTGCAGTGCAGTGCAGCACAATCTCACTGTACAGTCCCACACAGCACCATACAATACTGTCATACACTGTAGAGTAGTTTGGTATGCAGTAATCACATCACACCATCATCATTGCAAAATCAAACCATTCTTTTCAACCACAACACAATATGAACACAGTAAACATGAGAAGCATCAATCTAATTCAATTGCATAGTCATTTCCCCCCACTTGGACTGTATTCAATGAACATCCTGTCCTGTGAAGTGATTTGAGCCTCGAAAACATGTCTAGGCAACATTGTATCAATCTCTTACATGCCAGTTTTCGTCCAATTAGCAAGCATCTTCCTCAATTTCTTACCGTGATACTTGTTCTGTACGATTTGATCCATCAAGTTTTCAAGTTGATGGTACGTGGCCTTAACTTCATCGACTTGAAGCGGCACTGGCTTATCCTCTCCATAGAGCTTATATGTCATCAGGACGCTTCGAACCTAAGGTAGCACACATCAGTGTGTGTGTGAATCATAATGTGAGGCGTACAATTGCGGCGATGAGGAGAAGCGCCTCCCTCGGCATGGAGGATTGAAACTCTGCGAAACGGTAGAAACACTTCGAACCATTGCCATAATAGATCGCCAGACATGATTTCCTGAGAGTGGGATGGGCAAAATTGCTAGCCTTCCCCTGCCGTCTAGTGTCATTGATGTTGGTCATGGATTACAAGAACAAATGACATACACGTGAATCTGATGCCCCGCGGAGGAACTGGGCATTTTTGAGGAGCTGTGTAGCCCTGTCCTTGACCCACTGGATTCCTTCCACCATACCGTCGATCCGTTCAGGTGGATAGAGACCATACTCAGACGGAACAAACCGGATAACTGCCTTTTTGATCTCGCTGTGGAATGTATGGGTGTCATTGAAGAGCTGCGATGAATAACACCGGTAACTAATGTTTGGAGGTGCCAAAATTTCTTACTTACCAGTGTAGCCATTGACCTTCGATGTTGGTCGTAGAAGCCTGCACACCGTTCAGTTTACCGGTAAAATTCGATTAACCTGGGACCATACCGCTTTCAAGTTCTGACCCGTTGTCCTCATACTCGCGGATCATTTCCTCCAGGATTTCCGTGCTGATTCCGTCGATCACCATTTCACGTTGAGGGAAGGGAGTCTCCATTGCAAGGTAAAGTCGCATCCTTCCTTTTGCCTCATCCAAGAGTTTACCCCAGAGTGGGGCTTCTTTGAAAAAGGCTAGCATAGTAGGATGTGCAGATATATTGGCCTTTGCTGTCTTGGAGTATCTGACCCCACGACGGGGCTTATTGGTAGATATAGGCTTGTCAGGTAAGTCGCCGTCCTCAGCGGCAGGCAGCATTTCTTTCATGCGGGTTGTTGGATCAGACCGCTGCTTCTTCTTGGGGGGATGCACCTCACCGTTGGAAACACTCGTGAGATATGTCGGCGATGGGGAATGAGGACGGTGATTTCAGGAATGATGGCGTTGAACAACATCATGATCGACATTTGCCTTGAGACAAATGTGTTAGTCATGAGTGTTAATGTGAGGGCGTTCAGGTACCTGGCCATCTTCAAACGGCTGTGATCTGTTCCTTGTGGGAGCTTGAGCTCAATGGTCTAAATGTCTCACTTTGGGCACCCGATGCTGAGGCTAGTTGGTATTGGCGGATGGTGCAATGCGTTGACCAATGCGCTGGGACGGAATCTGCAGTGGGGCGAGAGGTTGAGCTATGCAGCTGGAAGGTGCTGCCCACTGGGGAGGGATATCCTGCTGAGAGGATACCAACCGAGAACGTTGTACGGCCACTTTGGGGCGGGAACCGTCCTGTTGTTCAGCATGAGCGCGCCACCGAAAGCGTTGTGGGGGTTGTGGTGTACTTTCTGTCCCATCCGAGTCATCTGCATTATGATCAGTATGCTGGCATATCATGAGTGAGATACAGATGACTCCTCATGGTCCTTTGATCGATCCTCATCTTCTTCATCGCTCGAGCTATGGTGTGAGTGATTGTCCACTTGCCAATTTGGAGGGGCTTCATTGTTGTATGCATCAGCAAACTCATCAAATTTGTTGTGCACCTTCGAACCACCAAAAATGCTGTCACTGCTACCATGAGCAGGCTGACGAGCCCTTTCCTCGGATTCATCTCCAGATTCCTCACTGTGACGCACATACCCTGTGTCCATGTCCATCTGAGCCTCAGTGCCACTGCTGGCGTCAGAGTTCTCACTCTCTTCATCGGGCATTTTCTTGTCATTCGAGAAGGCTCTGGGCAGACCACTGCCACCATCCCCATCAGCGCTTGCTCCATGCCAGTCCACATTGTGATCGTCACTGGCAGTAGTAAGGGGGCTACTCTCTTGCTCCGGTGACGAAGAGGAAATGGACTGGGCAGGTTGCTTCGATGGCCTAGCTCCCACTTCGTGATGCTTAGTTGTAGCTTGCAGAGGGGATGGATCCATGGTTGGTGGAGATACATGCTCTCGAACCGTTGGCTGTCGCTGGTGTGGATGAGGGTCAGGCTGTGTAGACCGCTCAGTGACAGTCTTTGTTGGTAGGACTCTGGTATTCCGTGGTGCTGATCGTACAATATCAGCATAGGTCTGAGACTATCAAAGACATCGTGAGCCATCATCCAGGTGTTATAAGCTGACTACTCACGTTTGTGCTGAAGCCAGAGGAGTCATTCCGACGTTCCATGTTAGAAACACGCGCTTCAGGAGAAGGTCGAGTTGCTTGACCTGGAGTGGGGCGATGTTCCTGGTGTTTCACCCGATTCTCCTCATACTTGTCTAGCGTTCGTGAGCCAATGAAGGATGGCTGCTTTGGAGCATGAGGCTAGAAACCGAATCTATCGCCTTCTTCCTGACGTGGAGCAGGAACAGGAATGGGCGGCACACCAGCAGGTGCAGGGCCAGCATCCTCAACCTCAGTGTCATTTGTGGCATTCTGGGAACGGAAAAATCAGTAGCTAGAAAGAAGAATAGTTGCAGTGACTTACCCTCGTGGTGCACGTGTCGACACAGTGACCCTTCCGAGTGGTGGTCCGGCGTGGAGCTGGAGCCATTGGGTTGCGTGGCATATCATCCGGTACAGCAACACAGGGCCGGGGCACTTGTTGGGGTTGATCAAGGGCATCTCCAACCCTGCGAAGTTGCGAAGCAACACCACCTTGGCCAGCTGTCACTTGCTTGGACTGTCGTAACTCGGGCATGACTTGCGCTGAGTCTGAGTCCTGTCAGGAATCTGTGTCATGGTGGACTGCAACTTTCTTGCGATTCGCCATTGGGCAGGCTTTGTGACAGAGGGCTGTGGAATGCGACGGACGAGTAGCAGAAGTTGAACAAGTGATGGACCAACTTGCTGTAACAATTAAGTAAAATAGCAACTTGAATGAGACAAACAGTACCTGGCATGACTACTAGTTCGTTACCCCATACAGCAGAGAACTTCGATGGAAACAAGGAGGTGGGGTGCACAGTGGAATTTTGACATGGCGGATTGGCAGATGATCGGTGTCATGTTAAGAGCTAGGTTCGACTCAACGGTACCACTACATTGTCATGTGAACAGAAGATTTTGCATAGTTAGTATGCAGATTGATAGTATTATGATCCACCTTTCATTTGTCATGCTAACTACATGGCGATCACATATACTAGAAGGGAGAGATGGTGGCCAAATGATGATGTACGACGGCAAAAGAACTAAACGGCAAACTAGAAGCGCGGGCCAGAGTGAAGATAGTAAAATGCACAACCACCACATACTGTCAGACCACACACAACCGTCAAATTCTCTACCAGAGGAAGTGACGGTTCTTGGTCTGGACGCATCATAAGCCATGGTCTAAACAAAGAGGAAATGCACTGACCATATTCTTTCCGGGTGTAAGTGGCCGGCCGTTCTCAATCCTCCGCTTCTTGTCTTCCAAGTCGGTACATTGCTTGTCGAGGGCATCTTTCATCTAGATAGACTCATCCTATCGTAGCTAGTGTCTCATCCCCTTGTGCCGCGCGTAAAGCTCCTCAGATTGCTTCAACTCTGATTCCTTCTCTTGAACCTTTTGTTGGGAGACCATCTTCATCTCGGCCTCCATCTTGGAGAGCCTCGCCTCATGCAAAATGCGCTCCTCCTGCATCTTCGCCGAGGGGCTAAAGGAAGTCAGGTATGATCATTCACCGACTCGGGACTGGATACCTACTTGAATTCCCGGGACACTTGAGTCTTGGGTAACGAGCAGTTTTCATAAAGAACGTCATTCGTGTACCCCTTCAGTTCCTCCATATATGTGCGGACAAGCATTTGGCGGAGCTTGACAAAGTCGCAATGCTCCTCGTTGGCCACTTCTTTGACATCCCATGGATAAGCATGACCACGGACTTGACAGCTGTCGGGAGTCTGGACGACATGATCTGAACCAGCTACAGCAAAAGGGAACTTGCTGGCAATTTCCTCTGCTTCGAACAGAGTTTCCTCATCTTCATTTTCTAGGTGGGTGCCTGGAAAATTTGAATCTTGCAGTGAGCAATGTCAGCAAGAATCTAAAGGAAGCGGATCAGAGCATGCTTGGTAGGATGTTGAACTGGTCATACCCAGGCCTTGAAGTCAGCAATCTCTTTGTCAGTCACGGTCACAGTGTCAGCGACGATGAATGAGGTTGACATGCGTGTGCAGTCAACGCATGAGCTCAATGTCGATTTGCTTGAGGCTGCAGAGTGGCGTGAACAGAGGGATAAGACAAGGAGGTGACGGCGTATGAATTACCGGTGGGTTGGATAAAGTAGAGGCAGGTGTGAACACGGTTGTTTACGATCTTCAGCCAGTTGACACAGTCCTCTGGCTCCAAGTAGTAGGAGTCAAAATGCGACTCAATGTAATCCGTAATGGGCCTCCAACTGAAACAAGGTGTCAAGTCAAGGAGGGCGCGCATTGCGTTGATAAAGATTTCGCACCTGTCATCATTGTTGACAAAGTCACTGAAACTATTGGTGTCGATGACAGTCAGATGCAGACAGACACCATTCTCCTCGATACTATTTGACGGAGGTTAAATGCAAGGTGATGAAGTCGAAGGAAGGGACAAACCTGCGCCGATGCTCTAAATGTGACCGTCTCTGGGTGCTTCATGGAGGAAGGAAGATTTTGCCTGAGGGATAGAGAGGCATGTTGATGAGGGCATTAATGAGTGTGGACTTTCCGAGACAGATTCGCCTGGGAGAGGGTAAGCAAGAGGAGGGAGTAGGTGAAGGAGAGAAACGGACCAAGGACCACAGTAGTGAATTGGGAACCCTTGCGAACACTCTTCCTGTAGACCTGGTTTGGGAAACGATGTAGCCCATGAGCGTCTTGGGAATGACTGGGGAGATGCCGGGGTGTTCTGGTGTACGGCAGGGCTGGAGTTGGGAAACCGTTGGAGGAGGGAGAGAAAGAGTCGGCATGAGCGATGGGTTGGAATGAGGTATGGTGGCATCGTAAGGTGGTGTTGAGAATGGTGGCGTACCTTTGGATGATACATCCGGGATCTGCCAGGGCCGCATGTGCAGGCAGCAGGGTGCATCGACATCGACATGGAGGAATGGAGTTAGTTTGCGGCGCTACATGGGTGAAGGGTGGCAGTAATCCAGTGCAGGCGGTGCGCTGGAAGGAAATAATCGAGCATACGTTAAGATAGATCGGAGTGAAGGATTGGAATGTTGCCAACATACTGGTCACGCCCATCCAGTCTGATCTGTCTCTCCCTCCCACCTGAATCTCCCGGAGCTGGGATCTGCCAGGGACGTACGTGCAGGCTGCAGAGTGCGCCGACACCAACATAGACGAGTAGAGATAGTTTGCGGCGTTGCATAGATGAAGGGTGGCAGTAATCCAGTGCAGGTGGCACGTTGGAGGAAAAGAGCATGTTCAAGGACGAGTCCGAGTCTGAAATATCCTGTAACAACGCTATCAGCAAACGGCATTAACTTGATCAGCATACCCTGGGCTTCGTCCTGGGCTAATGACGGGTGAACTGGCAGCCACAGATGATGATGCTGACCGCAGGCTGGTTTAGATAGATTGAAGTGAAGCATGGTAGAGATGTCAACGTACCTTACCAGTACTTGGGACGGGCCTGGGTTTGAGGTGGAGCGATTGGAAGTAGATCTTAAACAGTGACCGCCCGGAAACCAACTCAAAGCGAGAGCCGAGTAGATTGAATAGAAGCATGAAGTTGGCTGCCAATATACTTGGGCTGAGGAATCGCCGGGCTCTGAGGTGGGATCAAACCTAGGTTTGATATCTGGAACAAGAATGAAGAGACTCGGAAGAGGACTGCGACACGTCAAATCACACGGATATAAAGAGTTGCACAGAATTCCACGTTTGCCTAAGTACACAATGTATGTATGTACATAGGACAGTTTAGACAGTCGCTACATGAGAATATGTACAGTATGAGCCGTTACAATGAGACGGTGTAGTAAAATTTTTTGTTGAAGTAGCTGTTCAACCAAAATGACTGGGCTAGATGAAGACTGTTTGTATGCATAAGGTGGACATCAGCAACCTCACCAAAGCAGGGTACAAGGTGAGCGTATGATCTGATCTGATCCACAGGAAAGACATCACCAAAAATTTCTCCCGAGGCACGCATTACCGGCTTCAGTGCATGCATCCCTGTTACTTGGTCGATGTTCCCTTGTGGCTGACGGATGGTGTCATACCTTTGAGCGTAAATGAGGAAGCGATCAGCCCAAACGTGATGCTGGCCTCTAGGGGGGAGAGGACGCATGATAAGACGGACTTTGACTACAGAATGACCTTGACAAGCGTCAGTACTATCCTACGGCTGGGCATCGGTATCCACACACCTGTAAGACTACAAAAGGGCCACTCATGACGATCATTGACTTGCAAGATCACTGCATCGTAATGACCAAATTCCCACGCACGGTCGGGTGGGTGAGCGTTGATCATAAACACAGGCGCACAGGAAGTTGGATCGTGGTACAGCTTCTGTTGGATGCGGACTTTGTATCAGACTTGGAGGTCAGTGAATGGGAGATGAGCATCCGAGGGAGAGCGTCTCTGACCCCCGAATGAGTGCAAGTGCACACCATCACGGTTCAGGAAATCTGCTAGCGCAGGTCGCAGATCCGGAAGGTTGAACATCTTGGCCATCTTTTCAATAGGAATCCGCTTGATGGAGGGGTCATAATTGAGGTGAAAGGCGGTACGACTGGAAGTGAAGGTGCGGAGTGGATGCAGAACGGAGCCGGTACTGGTTGAGCGAAGTGCCTCTGCAGCGGCGAAAAGGTTGGGAAGAGGACGTGGGGGCGACCAGAGATCATTCAGGACCTTAGAGGGATAGTCATCATCGTCTTCGTGTGGACCAACATCCTCAGCGGCGTCGAGAATTGAATCTAGGTTGTCATCAGCCTTTGGGTATGCTGTAGCACTTGCGAGCCCAGTCGCCGTCTGAAAAAGCCGGCATTTCTCTCTACAATCGAGGTAGCAACAAATCTGAGAGTCGTAGTTTTGATTGTTCATCGTAGATGCAGGCTGCTTGACAACCTCGATATGGGCATGCTCTGTAGTATCTGCAGACCACTGCGCAGGCGCGCCAAGTTGGCTGACGCTTGCAGCAACACTGTGGAGCAACTCGAGTTTCGGAATCTTCCAATGCAGTAGGGCAGCACCGCTCATTGCTCCCCTTCGTAAGCCCTCGTCAATGATTGCGTGCTTGTGATCGTGGAACTTGGAAAGAGCCACGCTTATCTTGTCACGAACAACTGACATGATTGTTTTTGCCTGAGCCAAGTACCGGAAATCCATTAGGGCACGGATTGCGATGATTACATTGGGGGGGTGCAGCACCAGCAATAACAGCGACTAGGTAGCGCTGTATGTCACATTGAGCCCGACCAGTCACCTGTTTCAGAGTGGTTATACCACCCTTGAAATGACGCACACCGACGACCGGGTGTAGAACAGAATAGCAGAAATCAAGCTCCTGCGAGCCAAGAGCATTTTTACACCATCCGACATCGTGATCCCAACAGAACCGATGCCAGTGGTGCAACCCCTCTGGAGAGATGAAGTGGATAGGATTGGAGTGAGGCCAGTTGTTCCAGAAAGGGTCTGCTACCCCATTCAACCTGAACAGTGTGCACTGCATAAAATAATGCAGCATGTCGTTCGGGTCGCATTGGATGCGAGAGAGTTGAGAGAGCATGGTTGTGCCATTACGTGGTGGATGGCGGAATGCATCGCCGAAAAAGTCGTGGCTAGCCATGGTCACGGGTGACATCTTTCCATATACACATGCCACCAGGCATTCTTCCGGGGTGTCAGCAATATATGTGGCCAGTGGGGTGAAACAGAAATGAAGGTTGCTGAGTGGGTCAGACATCATCCATCCAATTCAGGCTGCAATCTTGAGGGGTTCCATGACAATGTTAAGACAATCATGAAAGAGACATGCCTCCAGTACGGACTGAATCCTCTTCACCAGATGAAGGGATTCAGTAACTGGTATCAGAGCGGTGAGTAAGAACGCATGCGAAGAGGCCTTGTTGCGGACATCCATCCTGATATTGGCGAGGCTGATAAGCAATGGATAGGCGACCTTTCCTCCACACATATTCGTGATGTTAGTTTTGTCCGATGATAAGATAACACCACATAACATGGCATTCTGCGGAAGTTTGGACTAGATTCAAGTTGAATCAATATATACGACATCGAAGGAGGCACAGAGAGATCACCTGAATATCCCATGCTATGTCGCCACTCATCCATTTGCTGTATTCCTGAACAACCTTCTCCACAGTTGTGAATGCACGAAATGGAACATAATCCATATGGCTTGTGAAGTAGGGGTGGTTGAACAATGCTTCGATGCAATCGAGGGGATCACGGTAATAAAGGACAGCTGGTTTCTTGGTTGGATGGGATGTAGAGACGATCCTGTAATTCCAATGTGGCCCACTTGGAAGAAGCTCTGCCCGGCCACGAAGTTCCTTGGCGGTCCAAAATGAGAGCGGGAGAGTGCGCGTCTAGAGATTGGATGTTTCAATAGAGAATTGCAGCATAAAGACGAAGACTTACCAAAGGCAACAATAAAAATTGATTGATCCTCGCCATACTGAGGTCAGACTCCAGGAGGAAATTGGCCATCTGCCAATCTTCAAGATTTGTGAATGGAAAATATAGGTTTGCTCAATGGAGTGTAGAGTAGGGATCCATTTCGAAGTGGTCGAGAAACAATTTACCACCTGGGTAGATGAAACCGGCACCAGGGAAGTGCTCAATTTTGCGGCCTTGGCCTAGCTGTGCAAGAAAGGCATTAGACTCAGCCGTGGAAAGCCTGCCCATCGGTTTGCCATCATGGCCTGCCTTGTTGAACGATACGTTCTCGTCTGAGTTGGGCAAATCCTCTGTGGGCGCAGGGCTGGGTGAAACGTCAATGTCGTTGAAGTCTTGTGGTGGGGACGATGGAGCTGGGTCTGACAACACAGGCTGCGTAGCACCTGCGTCATCGTCAAACAAAGTGGGGAGATGGGGTCCAAGCCGCTCCTGCTGCCACGCATTGCACTTGGAGTTCTTCTGTGCAAGATGGGTGGTAACGCCACGGGCAGTTGAAAAGTCTTTGAGGCACTGGGGACATTTGGGCATGCTCGGACCTGGCGAATGATGGTGAACAGAAGGGAGCTACTGTGACCGCTTGTCAGAGCCTGAGCACCAATGGAGGCAAGCAACCCAAAGGCCATAATGTCAGCAAATGCATGTTTTTCATAGTGCTTACCATGCGATATTAGTCGAGCGCACTGAGAATGGTCAACGGTGATGGTCAGATAAGCCTGGACGGAGCAGAAAACGAGGTGCCATGTGATTACTGATCGCTAATGTCTTGATGTGTCTGATTAGTGACGGTTACATTCAGGTGTGACAAGTCACTTAGATGTTACTTCCTTTGGTTCATTCCCTTTCTTCCTCCTTTCTTTGCTGTTTCATACTACGATCACCGTCAAGATGCGATCTGACTCCTCTGAGTCCCTTACTGGCAATCAGGCCAGCGAAGTCCAGTCAGGCGACACACTGGCATGCGGTCGCATCGAGACCAAGCCTCAAGACATACCAGCAACTCCCTGCACAGTTGTTCCCAGGACTCCTGATGCCGACTCTCCTTCCAACGCAAGCTCTCCTGCACTCTCCACTTGTTCCGTTGCCCGTGGACCTGGTGAGGTCCTAACAGGCACTCCGTCAGCAATCGGTGCCCTCAAATGGAACACATTCACTTCGTTCAAACAATATGGGACGCCATACCGGAATAATAATGTGAACTTCTCAGAATCTCCGAGTATACGTCGTACTGCTGTTGTAGAAAAGGTACGTGATCAGCCTAGGTAGTGTTCTAGTGAGAACTAAAAGCTAGTTTACAGTTAGTCTCTGATATGTCTCAGCACGAAGATGATGAACGTGAGGGGGAGGAAGCCAAGTTCGTGCTTGAAGCCGTCCACGCTCAGCGTAACGTGTGTATTCTCGAGAAGCAGCTTGCTACTGCAAAGCTCGAGGAGACGGTTGCATTGGGCAACCTGTACCGTTTCAGAGCAGATGAAGCTGAGCGGCGGCTCGAGGATGCTAACACTGAGGTTGATCACATCTGTCATGACATACGCAAAAGCAGAGTGGTGCCACACAACCCTCGCAAGCGTCGCTGTTCTTCTCTTCATGAAAGTGTCATCCGTGTGTATCGCTTCAATCCCCAGTAGGATTTCATTCTCTGAATCATCCAAAGTTCCTACAGCTTCTCCTGAATATTGACGACTGTGTATATTTGTCGTAGTCGTACATACATGCACTGTGATACCTCCGTTGTTGCTGTATTGTATCAATCCACAATGTTATCAAGACTGCCAATATACTCCAAGTCTGAGCCTGTTTGCCTCAACTAATCCATTGGTGATAATCAAACGATTGTAGCTGTCAGTTAAACAACTGGGATAAACAGCAATCCCAGATGGCAATGTGCCCATGTAATCCACTGTAGCCCACTGTAGGCTGTGTGGCAGTGTTATACTGTGGGAGCATAACACTGTAAATAGTTGTGGTGGCTGTGGTGACTGTCCCAAAAAGGGTGATTTGCTGATGTGATATCGCCCATGTACTAGTAGCTTTGCTGAAACAAAGAACCCTTCGTATCCCTATCAAACTCCGTGCTAGTACAAAAACCGTTGAAACCACTGCCCTCATTGACTGCGGAGCTACTGGGAACTTCATCAATACCGGACTCCTCTGTGAAGCCAACTTCCCCCTCATCTTCCCAAACCCACCCTAGCAATAAACGTCGATGGAACCTCCAATGCAAAAGGAACCATACATTGGAAAGCCCACACCTCTTTTCAACACAACTCCTGCTACGATGACGTAGATCTCATGGTACTCAGCCTTGGGAAGAGACAGATCATCCTGGGAATGCCCTGGCTTCGCAAATGGAACCCCCACATTAACTGGAACACTCACACCCTTGAAATCCCTCAACCACCATCTCCCGCATCTGATGACCCACACATCCCCCAAAGATACCTTCTTCGATGGCTTGGTCTAGAAGCCAATTGAAAGATATCACGACGCCTTCGTAAATGAGAGCTATGGCACAATGGTGAAGCGATCAACAAGGTCACCATCTCTACCCAGATTGCCCAGGCCGAGAAACCAACGGAACAACCGGTTCCGGATTGGTGCCAGGACTTTGCTGACGTCTTCTCAGAAAAGATGCATACCAAGTTACCTCCCCATAGACCCTTCGACCACACCATCGATCTCCTTCCCACGTTCACTCCGAAAATAGCCAAGATATACCCCTTGAATCCCACCGAACTCTCTGCTTGCGAAGCATTCATCAAAGAACACTTAGCAACTGGACATATCGTTCCCTCCAAATCCCCCCAAGCATCCCTGTTCTTTTTTGTACCCAAGAAAGACGGAACCCTTCGCCCATGCCAAGACTACTGACACTTGAACTCTCATACCCGACGCTTTGGATATCCTTTGCCCCTTATCCCAGAACTCATTGATGACATGAAGGACACCAACTTCTTTACCAAGTTGGACATCCAATGGGGATATAACAACATCTGGATTAGAGAAGAGGACCAATGGAAAGCAGCGTTCATCACTCCCCTCGGACTATTTGAATCCACCGTCATGTTTTTCGGATTTTGCAATGCTCCCGCAACTTTTCAATCGTTCATGAATCACATCTTCGCCGACATGATTGCAGAACGTTGGCTCAAAATCTATATGGACGATCTCAGCATCTGCACCCAAGGCACCCTCTCCCTTCATCATGAACGGACACGTCGTGTTCTTCTCCGCCTTCGCGAACATAATCTGTTGTTGAAGATCTCCAAATGTACTGTTGATGTCCCAACAATGGAGTATCTTGGGATGATCATTTGGCAAGGACAGGTTGCTATGGACACCAAGAAACTCAATGCCATCCACGATTGGAAACCTCCCACCTCCGTCAAGGCCATACGGTCCTTCACTGGCTTCGCCAATTTTTATCATAAATTCATCCCCAACTTCTCCAACATTGTCGCCCCCCTGAACCTGTTAACCCGGAAGGATGAACCTTGGGCTTGGACCCCACTCCAACAAAGGGCATTTGATACTCTCAAGTCCATCTTCTCCTCCGCCCCTGTCCTTAGTATCCCCGATATCTCTTGACCCTTTTCTCTCATGACCGACGCCTCCCTCTTGGCAGCAGGCGCAGTACTCATGCAGGATGACACCAATGGCGACCCCCACCCCTGTGCTTACTTCTCGAAAACCTTCGCCCCCGCTGAACGTAACTATGATATCTATGACAGAGAACTCCTCGCCATCATCCTCACTCTTTCTGAATGGCGACATTACCTTCAAGGAACCAACCATCCTATCACCGTCATCACCGATCACAAAAACCTTTCCTATATCAAAGACCCTCGCAAACTCTCTTGTCGACAAGCTCGCTGGGCTCTATTCCTTCAAGACTTTGACATTATCTGGAAGGTGACGCCTGGATCTAAGATGGCTCCTGCAGACGCTCTCTCTCGCTGGGATCATCTTGATACTACTGCTGACAATGCGGACGCTTCCATTTGCCCGGATCCCCTGGTCATCAACGCTCTTGACACCACTCTCACCCACAAGATCTCGTCTTCCTCTGCCTCCGACCCTCTTGTCTTACGTGCCATCACCAACCTCCAGCAAGGTTCACCATTATTCCCCTGCTCATCCCTCAATGATTGGACCCTTGACAATGGCCATCTCTATTTCAAAGGTCATATGTACATCCCGCTGTCCTCTCGCCACTCCGTCGTCTATGCCTTGCACTCTTCTCCTTCTACAGGTCACATGGGTCACTTCTGCACCAAGGCTATTGTCGAACATGACTTTTGGTGGCCTGGCTTATCCTCTTTCGTCAACGCTTTTGTCTCCGGCTACGCTGTTTGCCAACAGAACAAAGTCAATACTCACCCGACCTGCCCCCCTCTGACTCCGATCGCCTCCACCTCCTCACTTCCTTTCCGCCAGCTCTCTGTCGATCTCATCACGGATCTTCCCCTTTCTGCCGGTTCTGATTCTTTGATGGTCGTGGTCAACCACGGACTTATGAAGGGGGTAATTCTGTGTCCTTGTACTAAAACTATCGATGCCGCTGGAGTTGCCAAACTTTTCTTCGAACATGTTTACAAATGATTTGGTTTGTATGACTCTATCATCTCGGACAGAGGCCCTCAGTTTGCCTCTGCTTTCGCACTGGAACTGGCCAGACTCCTTAACTATGATATCCGCCTCTCCACCGCCTATCATCCTCAGACTGATGGCCAGACCGAACGAACCAATCAGGAAATCGAAACCTATCTCCGTATCTTCTGTTCTAATAACCCCTGAAAATGGACTGAATACATCACCACCACCAAATTCCACCACAACTCCACTCCACACAGCTCTACCAAGGTCTCCCCCTTCTCCTTACTTCTCGGATACGAACCCCGGTCATATCCTCCCCTAGGCAAGACCTTCCTTCCCGCTCTAGAAAATCAACTCTCCCTACTTGAAGAAGCCCGAAAGGAAGCTCTTGCAGCACATGAAACCGCCCAATGGATCATGACAGAACATTCCACCCAGAAGTTCTCCCCCTGGAAAGTAGGTGATAAGGTTTGGCTTGAAGCTTCTAATCTATGCCTCCACTACCTTTCTCAGAAACTCGCCCCAAAACGCCATGGACCCTTCAAGATATCTCAGGTCCTATCACCACTCACCTACCGATTATGCCTACCACCCACATGGAAAATCCATGACGTATTCCATGCCAACCTCTTATCTTCTTATCATGAAACCGTCACACATGGTCCTAATTTCTCCCGACCCCCTCCTGACCTAATTGATGCCGAAGAAGAGTATGAAGTTGATCAGATCATTAGTCATAGGGGCAACGCTGGAAAACGCCGGTACCTAACCGCATGGAAAGGCTATCGTCGTCGGAAAACACATGGGAACCCAAAAACAATCTCCGCCATGCCCCTGAGATACTCAAGGCTTATAAGGCAAGTCATCGGTTGAACTGAACTCCCAGGAAGCGGCGTCTCTTCGTGAGTACCCCCCTGCATATGTTCCACTACTCCATCGAAACCATCATCTTCGACTCCCCCAAATATGTCTTTCCTATCTTCATCTCGTTCCTCCTCCTCTCTGTCCTCCTCTCCCGATACCTCCCCATTGCGTTCTCGTCCTGTTTGTCCTGTTTGTTTGCCCTTACATTTCATTCTCATTCTTTACGCTGCTATTCTCACCACGCCACATATTTGCTGCGCCCTCAAGGAACTCTATCTGTTCGAAGAAGACGTTGTCACCCAGGAACTCATCAAACTCTTCCACGAGACCCTGACTGTTGAACAGTATCATTGTCTGGCCAACCCTTCCAACCCTCCTTCGGACTTCGGTATCCCCCTACAACTCCACATATCTGCTCTCCCTCATTGTATTCTCACCATCCTCCATCTGTATGGATTCCATTCTTTTGTCGAACAATTGCCCACCACCGTGATTTACCCCACATTCCGACGAATCTACTTATCTATGTCCATGGAAGAACGAGACAGATACATGGAAGCTACCGACTTTCTTCCTCCTCAATCCCCGCCCACATTACCTGTCCCTCCTCCCAGACCCCAAGGAGAAACCTTCATACCTGCCACTCCCATTCTCGCATCCCGCATCTCTTCTCGACCCTGCTCCCCCGCGACCCTGTTATCTGACACCTCTACTGCAATTGAAACGTCCACCCCCACCTCTCCTGTTGAACGACCTCTCACTCCGGTGGCCATTATTTCCCGCACGACTCTGACACTGATGGCCAACATCTCGATGAAGATGCTCAATGCATCTTCAGGACCTACTATACTCAAAACACCTCTGGCAATACCATTCTCTCGGCGGCCACTCATGTTCTTCCAAACATTTTTCCTCCTACCCCCGCCAGTGCCACCACTCAGTGTTTTCATTGTAACAGTCTTGGGCACTTGCGAGATGACTGCCCCCAATATGTCTGTCCCAAATGTCATCGTGCCGCCCCCAGTCATCTGTCACGTCTGTGTCTCACCCAATGTAGTATTTGCCTTCGATGGGGACATGGACCCCAATATTGTCCTGGAGTACCTTGCTCCACTTGTGCTGCGTTTGGGCACCAAGAGGTTGATTGTCCTTTTGCAGTCCTTACTCCCAAACAGGCCACAACTATCTTCTCCCCCGGAGCTCTCCAACGAGAACCCCCTCCTTCAGATGCGTAGGGGTAGTATGTTACTTGAGCCTGGGGCTCCAGTATATGAAGGGGGTAATGTTACGATACAATATATGTGTGCCTCCGTTTTTCTCATATCTTCACATTTCTCTACGTTCACCCTCCCTGGAATACTAACACCAGAATGAGACGACTTTCTCCTTCTCTTTAGCCCAGACAACTTTAGCATCATTGCATTATCTTGAATGCACTCCTCACGCCGTTCCTTCTCTTCTATTGCTGGTAGAGGACATGCACTTACGTCTGGCTTATTCGTCTATGGACAACCTTCTCCTCTAAGTAGTTCTCTCGTACTACTTACGTTTCCCCTAACAACCATCGTGACTCATTCGTGACTCTGTTGTTCTATTGCTTTCTATGATGTTCTATAGATTAGTCATCCGCAGTAGTTCACTAGTACTTATACCGAGCTGCCTGTACTTCCTCTCCTCATTCTTGATCTGCACAATCCAATGTTTGTTGTATGCTCTCAAGTCTCCCTCGACCTCAGTCTTGTTTGACTTGAGGAATCCTTGACCTAGACCCCTTGACTTGTCTTTTGTCGTAGCTTTGTTCTATCGAGGACGCTGTGTCTCTTCATGAGTACCTCCCTCGAGACAAACAGAGTACGCTCGATGTACAGCGTACGTTTTGCGTAACAGGGGTGGTCCAAGTTCCAGCAAGTTCAGGAGATTCTGAAGTGGAGGGGATGGTGGTTGAGACTGGAGATACTGTTATAATTTTCCCTTCGTTCACTCCATCCACATTACCCCTATCCACTCCACCCCTTGTAGATCCCAAAGACATGCCCTTTCATTTTCCAGACTTCATTCAGTTTCTACCATTTCCTTACTAGATGGCACATGGGCTTGCACACATGACCCATTCCCTATTATGTTAACATCCATCTCCTTTTCATCTAGGTCCATTCCCAAAGTGATATTGTTACAATATAGTATATGTGCACCTCTGTTTTTCTTATATCTTCGCATTTCTCTATGTTTGTCCTCCCTGGAATACTGACACCAGATCAAGATGACTTCCTCCTTCTCTTTGGTCCTGACGATTTTAGCGTCATTGCATTACCTTGAATGCACTCCTCACACCGTTCTTTCTTTCCTATTGCCGGTAGGGGACATGCACTTTCATCTGGCTTACTCATCTGTGGACAGCCTTCTCCTCTAAGTAGTTCTCTCGCACTGCTTATGTTTCCCCTATCTATTTGGAATCAGAGGTGTATACGTCCCTGTTAACAAGGAGGTACATAGATGGCGATGGTGTTGAGCCATGGGATGGCTTTCTTCTAGTTGCCATCAAAGGATTTGGGGGTGCCAAGGTGTAGTTCAGTGGTTTTGGTCAAGGATATAGATGTGGATGATGTAGGGAATAAGGAGGGGTGGGAGGAGCAAATGGTGGACTGGAGGATTGAGGAAGAGTGGCACTAATGTATAGTTGCTGTGCTAAGTCAAGTGTGGGGTCTTTTTCAGCAGCACTAAGAAGATTGTCATCTGAGTCATATGGTTTGGATATTTCAGAGTTTTCAGAGGGGGTTGAGGGTATAGAGGCGATTCATTGTTGATAGCTCATAAATAAAGGGCTCATTGGGGATTGTCTTGGATCAATGGTTGGGGTGTAAGGGGGTACTCATGAAGAGGCACCTTGTCTTACATTCAAGGGGTTTGATGAGTGGGTGGTCTATTTGATAATAGGGCCAGTTGAAGGGTAATGTTATGATTTGCCTTATTCTTTTTTCTTTTTCCTTAGCTAAGCCCCATTTGAACTTATCTCATTTCCTTTATGATGACTCATCTACATTCCACCACATTCCACTTGATTTGTCATCATTTCCTTCCATTGTGTTCTACTGGATTCTATTCTGCTTACTTAGCCATACATTCTATGCCTGCTCTTAACTTCCCAAGTAGTACTCAAGTCGCTGCTCTGGTGCCCTTAACCCTTAAGCTAGACCTACTCAATACCTGCCTTGTATCCCACTCAGCTTCCAATAGTAGCTCTCTTGCCCACTCCATCGCCACTCTTGTTAAGTGGATGACCCCTTGACCACCCTTGAATCTCTGAAGTCCATGGTTGTTGGACCATCCCCTCAAATCCACCAAACCCTTGACCCCATGAGCTATGCCCCTCAAGTATATGCCAATTGCCATCTGTGGCTGTTGTAACATTGCAAGTAACTCAACTGAAATTATGACATGAGCATGTGACAATCACAGAAGTGGAGACACAAGTGGCTTGTGAGGGCCAAGGCTAACTGTTAGAACTGTGATTACTATTGCTAGTTGCTAGCCGCAATAGATGTGCAGGTATTGTTTTAATGTCTAGTTCATACACTCTATTTGACCATCACCTTCTGAATGATATCCAAAGAGGAGGTGTAGCCAGATGTCAAGGGCCTTACCTAAAGATCTGAAGGAATGCAACACAAACTTGGAACCTCAATCAGAGGTAATGTGGAAGGGAACACCATGGTTTGAGAAGACATTCATCAAAAACAACCTAGCTAACTCTGTAGAAGTTATGGTGTCCATTGTCAGAATGAATATGTATTGTTTAGAGAGGCAGTCAATGACAATGCAAATGGTGGAGTGACCAGAGGAAGCCAGAAGTTGTTTGATGAATTCCATTGAGATGGAGTTCCATGGGTGTTCTTGGATTGGGAGTTGTTTGAGTAAACCATGTTATTTGTGCCTAGCAACTTTAGCACATGTGCAGGAGGTACAGGAGGACATGTATTCTTTAGTAAATGTCCTGATTTCTGGTCAAGTATATTTGTGGCAGATAAGCTCCAAAGTCTGGTTTTATCCAAAATGTCTGGAAAGTGGATGATCATGCTTAAATCAGACAACATGGATTCAGAGGTCATCAGCATTAGGTACATACATGATGCATTTATCTCAATGTAAGAAACCTTCAGTGTCAATAGACCAATGAGAGTTAGGTGTCTGGGGATGGACATATGTACAGAGGCTGCTGGGTCTGAGGGAAGAGCAGAGAGAATGTCATTATGGAGGTTTTTGATATCAAAGATGGAGCTGGCTCAGAGGACTGGAGCTGCTAAGTGACTCATAGGAACACAGCAAGCTGCTCTTGGGTGAATACTAGTTGGAAGTTGTGTGAATCAACATGAGAGTAGTCCTTATCCCCCTCTTTGGGATAGACATCCCAGTGTCTAGTGAGGGCATCAGGCTTCATGCCAAGGAAACTAGGATGGAAGCAGATGACCATATTGAATCTGGAGAGAAGTCTGACTACTAGGCTTGGTGGTAAGTCAGAAGCTTGGTCATAGCAAAGTATTTGAGGTTTTTGTAGTCAGTAAAAATGTCAACTGGAAGTGCAGAATCTTTAAGATAGTGCTGTCAAGCTTTGAAAGATTTGTGAATGGAAAGTAACTCCTTATCATGGGTGTTGTAATTGAGCTCAGGAGCTGACAGTGTCCTAGAGTAGTAAGTGACAGGCCAGATTTCCTCATTCAGACATTGGAGAGAAAAGATTCTGGCTACAGTGTAGTTAGAAGTGTTGGTTTCTACAATCATAGGCATGTTATACATCTAATGAGTAAGGATAGGAGTGGAAGTGAAGGCATCCTTAAGCTTTCAAATATAGAGCAGTTGGAGAATGATCAAGAGACAGCCTTGCGGGTAAGGTAAATTAAAGGAGTGACTATGGCAAAGTAGTTATTGATAAATTGAAGGTAGAATGTTAACACTGAGACTACCTCCAGCAGGTCTCATGCTCATTGCTGGAAACAACAATGAACAATGGTCTTGTACCTGAAGATGTTGGCATATGGAAGATGGATCTCACAGTAGACATGTCTAACTATGGAGGATGCATTTCACTCAGACAGGCAAGTAGTACTAAAAACTAGACTGAATAGTGTAGAACTAGATGGGGAACTACTATACATGCAGTGGGGTACATATGGGGGAGCAGAGTATGAAATGAAAGTGAGAGATCCCATTTTGGAAGTGGTGCTGTCCATCCATGATGAAACAAGAATGGTATCATAAGCCATAACAAAAAGAAAATGAAATGTAGCACTTTGAGATTGGATCTAGACAAAGAGAGAGTGGACATTAACATAATGGAGAATGGGCTAAGGGTATGGATCCATATCCTGTCTAAAGAGGAAATGGTGGAAACTGAATGAAGTCTGAAAAATGAAAAGGCACATCATCAGCATCAATAGGAGTTGGAGTGGATAGGGGTGATACAGATGGGGTATAAGGGGAAAATTGTAACATTACCTCCTTTATACTCCTGAGGTACTACCTTAGAATGTCCCAGAACTTCCACTATCATTGCTATCTCCTCCTGAGTAAAGTCCAGTGGTAGGAGTGAATCATCTGAAAAGAGCAGATAAGCAAGAATGCTGTCCAGGTTCATCACACTCATAGAGGGAGTGGCTGATGATACTACAGTTAGAGCAGCATCACAGAGGGCAATGATGCTGAGGATGTCTAGGGAAGAGTGACTCACAGAGGGGACATCAGTAGGTGGTGCAGTTGGGGCAGATATGAATAGTGGATTGGCAGTTGTAACACTTTTGTTAATGATGGCAGTGTCATGGAGGTGGAACAGGAAGTCCATTGGGAGCAGAGTCTGAGGGAGTGTCATATCCCATGTTTTGGGTTCAACTCTATATGTACATCACCTCCGACACCTCTGATCCTTTTCTGGACCACTTCTGTCAACTCTGCTAGCCACTACATATGTCCATTCCTGACATATTCTGCTTATCTATACCTCCGGCATACTCCTGCATCTCCAGGCTTCAATCTGCCCTTTCTGTTGTGGAGGCTGACCCAACACCCACAGGTGTGGTGATGGTATGATGCTAACCTAGCTATGGGACACATGCTACCTAATGAGGATGCCAACCACTATGCCAGGACCCCTCACACTGCTGAGAGGGATTCCACTCCAACCAAGGCCCAGCTCCAGAGTCCTTAGACACATATACCCCCCCTCTACTTGTGAGCCTCTGGAATCGCCTAGAAAAGGCATGAGGGGGCAAGCAACAATGCAACAGGGGATACACATATGAAGAATGACATACACAGGTGTAAAATGGGGGAGGCAGATTAGGAATAAAAGAAGCATGGAAACAATTAAGGAAATGCAGTGTATGATCAAAACATGTAGGATAGAGAGAATGATAATGATGTATGTGATAAAATGGTGTAGTATGCGGAGAGCAGGTATATCCCATCATGTGATCAAGAATTTAGGGTGGTGGAGGATGAGGTGTCCATGAATGGACATAATGATGATGGGAGCAGAGGCTTGACCAGGGATTACATGGCAAGGTTCACAGGGCTGAAAATCACACTTGAAGGATGGGGTCACATTGCCTGAATATAGGAGTTGCTGGTCTACCTAGTTCATCCAACTGTAAAACACATGCTGCTCAAGGATCATTTGCAGTGGCAATGGTATGCCAGTGGAAGTCTGAGGATCTGACTGTGTGGAGATCACTAGTGCATGTTTCTCCCTTAGTGGCCATCTCACAGTGATTGCAGCCCAGAGTGCAGGCATGTTAGCAGTTTGCACTTTCAAGAGGCCATTATACCATTCCTTAGCTATGTCTTCTGGACATAGCTGCATGTGGAATTGCTAGATATTCCTCATGTCTGGTCAGGAGGAAGGTAGTATGCTCTCATACTATTCAAACCACATAACAGGAGCTACTCCATCAAGCTTGGCTCTACTAAGCAGTGGAAGGATAGTAGGGACATAGTCTGGGTGGTCCATAGGTAGGTTGGATGCAGTTAGATACATCAGGCCCAGGAAAGTAAGATGATGCAGTGAGTGCTAAGTGGAAAGCTAGATTGAGTCAAGAAGATGAGCACAGAGTTACGAGACTAGCAAGATTGCAAGAACAAGCTCTCAAGATGCAGGGAGAGTGAGGAGTGTACCACCAGTAGTAAGGATAGGTGGAGATGATAAAAGCTGATGTGTGAAAGCTGCTTGATGATGGTGAAAACCAATGGCCTAGTTTGACTACAAAAACTGGTTCCCAATGATGAAAACTGCTAGATGATGGAAACTAGTGCTTGACGGTGAGGGCCAGTGTTTAATGACAGAAACCCATGATGAAGACTGTGATGTGAGAATAGATGTGTGGCCTGGAGACAACTGGAGTAGTGATAGGCAAGGACCTCAACCAGATGATACTCAATGAGGGAATGCCCCCTGAGCCCTGGCTTATATATATACAATACACTTATATAATGTACATGGTAACTATATACAGTACAGCATATGTATGAGGTCCATGCACTTGTCTATGCACTTCTACTTCAACAGACTGGTGCCCGACAGTGAAAACTGATGCTGGGTGATGAAAACTGATGCCAGACAATGATGCCAGAGAGTAGTGAGCAGCAGACAGAGCTCCTAGTGAGAACCTCCCACTCTCATTACCAGTTGTGGAGGCTGACCTGACATCCACAGGTGTGGTGGTGGTATGATGCTAACCTAGCTATGGGACATGTGCTATCTAGTGAGGATGCCAGCTACTATGCCAGGACCCCTCACACTGCTGGGAGGGACTCCACTCCAATCAAAGCCCAGCTCCAGACTCCCTGGACATACTATCTTCCCTGACTATGACTCCCCTTCTATAATTCTCCTCTTACTCATTTTCTCTGACAAAACTATTGCTAATTAGCTTTAATCTGTGTCTCACTTAGGAGCACAGCTTCAGACATTTGTACATCCATCACAGCTCCAAACATTTCATGCATTCACCACAACTCCAGACATTTGTACCTCTATCACAGTTCTAGCACACTTACCCTGCAGGTTTTCAGTCTTGTCTATGCTAGTCATTATATAATTAGTTTATTTCAAGTTTTTGTTTATTTGTATTTATTGTATTTCCTAGTCTATTATTTTTTGCTACTTGACTACCATACATGGCCTTGTCAGTGTAAAAATTCTCTTGCTAGTCAAGTGTAGTGAGTGTGGGATGTGTAGCTTTGTTGATAGCTATAGTCAGTATATTAGTCATATATACCATTGGCTAGTTAGCTTTAGGTGAAAATCCTAGTCAAAGTGTAGTCATATTGCGCTTGAAATGGTAGTGAAAGTGTACTGTTGTATTGCTGTTCCCTTTTTGGGTTGCTGACATCATCATGGTTGCATTCTCCTTCAAATTTCAGTTCAGATAGTATCTATATGGACTAGTTTCCTTTTTTGGCTTGATGAGATCATTGTGGCTGTGATCTCTGTGAAATGTCACTTATTTTGGTATCCATATCATCATTCATCCTTTTTTGGTATTATCTTCCCATGTCCATCCATCCATCCATCTCTCCATCCATCCAGCCATCCATTAGTTTCCAGGGGTGGAAATGTCAACACAGATGGTACTGTAAACATCCATCCATCCAGTGACTACCATCCATCCACTACTGTTGTCCTAGTACTACTACCATTTAGTAGTCTACCATCCAGCCATTACCATTCTTTTATTACTGTTGTCCTAATACTCATTACCATAGTGTCCAGTAACTGTCCATCTATCCATCTATCTATCCATCTATCCACCCATCCATCCATCCATCCAACATCCAGCCATCCACCAGTTTCCAGGGGTGGAAATGTCAAGTCAAATGGACATGGACAATGCCCTTGTCTACCTGAACACACAGTGTAATGGACAGCAACCAAAGTGATGTTTGGCAAGCTCAGTGGACTATACCATGAAATCATCTTATATTCAAATATATGTAAAAGGCACATCAATAGAATGGGTGTCTCAAAATTGCCAAGTGAGACCTGAGGGTTGCTTTGACTTCACCTTCAATGACATAGCTTAGATATATAAATAGGTGTGTACCATAGAACTCCACAATTGTATTTGTATCATTGGTAACAGTGTGATTGTGCAATGGACAACAATGCATGCATGTACCAAATGATTGATTGTAGGCAATGATCAGTAAGCTCAGTGTTCTAAACAGTGCACCTCCATTATTGTCATTGGTAGTACATCATATACAAGACTATCATCAGTAATGATTGGTAAGCTCAGTGTCCACTATGGTGGACTTGTGTTATTGTCATTTGTGCTCTACACTTGTATACATGTATCTACATCATAGGTAATCCAACTATAATCCCCAGTGCATATTGCACATGCAATGACATTTATGTACATTCAGAGTGGTTCTACATATAGTATACACAAATGCTTATTTATGGATAACAATGGATCATGTGGACTTCTTGCAAGGGGGGGAGCATAACATGCCAATGCCTACAGGTGATGAATGGTCATCCTTAGACTAAAGTCTGATTTGAAACACTTACTATCATCCAAACAGTTATGCTTGTGTGTTATGGCAGTCTTGGAACAAGCCTCTGAGGTGCTGGCCAGTGCTGAATACAAGGTTAGCTTTGGGCATCATCTGAAAATGGCACAGGGGACTTACTGGATGGTCCCACCTCATTATCCACCCTTCCACCTCCTGTTCCCTTGGCTATTACCACTGCCATATTTTCTTCTTCTTCTTCCTCATCATCTTTCTTTTCCTCTTCCTCTTCCTCTTCCTCATCCTCATCCTCATCCTCTTTCTCTTTCTTGTCCTCTTCCTCTTCCTTGTCCTCTTCCTCTTCCTCATCCTCATCCACTTTCTCTCCACTTTCTCTATCCCCCTTTGCATCCTCTTTGGCAATACCACCACCCTTTCCATGGGTGCTTTGATCTGTCTGAGTCACTTATCCTCCACAACCTCCCTTCCCTGTTGAGCCACATCACTCTCTTTGGTATCCATGCCTTCATTGTCCAACTTGTGCTCTACTACAACAGAGTCAAAGGGATCCTTTGTTTTCCACCTGTTGCTAATCTATATATCTGTATATGGATTATCTGACCCATGATTAGAGCAGTGCATATGTGTTAATGATCAAATCATGACTTATAGATCAATGGACAACAACAGTTGTCATATCATTTCTTTACATCATCCAAAATTGCCTTGGCAATATTTATCCCAGATATGGTGGATGAGATCAGACCTCCAAAGCACAAGCTGAAGAGGAAGCTGTGCTCATGTGCCTTGTCCTGATAAGCAGTCCAATCTAATTGAAGTTAGGATGCTGATGAAAATGTTTGTGATGTGAGACACTCACCCAAATCATCAACTGAAACTTGGCTGATATTTAGCATGTTCACCAAGCATTCCTGGTGATATTTGCTTATATACATGGGCTCATGGCATCTGATGACAACTTCTGTGGCAATATAGTGATCAAAGTCAAACAAGTGCCACTTTGGCCCAACTACACCCTGCTTGGCAAAGCCCTCCTCAAGTCAGTAAGTTCCAGACAGTATTGACATAGAGGAAGTGTTGCACCAATGCTAGCCACTAAATGTAGGGTTCAATGTCTAGGTCCTTTTCATAGTGTAGGACTAGGGCTAGGACATATCTATAGAAGAGAAGTTGTAGCAGATGCACATATACCCATGGGAGATGACAAACCATATCAACCTGACTGCCAGATGCATTTGAGTGATAGAGGGCTGTCATGTCAGTGCTCATCAACCAACTCTTATAAATGACTTCAAGGGCAGCATCAATGCTGGCATTCAGGGGCGTCCTCACTGGATTGCTAGGAGGGGGATATGGTAGTTCATAGTGGATGAGCATGCAGCAGGTGGGCAGGACATCTTATAGCTTGGTCAATGTGGGAATACATTACTCTAAATGGATTACACCCACTATGTATGCCTCCAATGCAAAGGGATGGATTCATTCAAATCAAGTTAAGTAGTTCTTGTAAGCTCTTTATGATGATTGAGGGCTGTTGTAATTTGATCAAGAGATGGTCCTTATTTGTGGTCTAATCAACTATTCACAGTCCTCTCAACACAATCCTCACAGCTGCTGAGCACTGCCTCCACCAATACTCCCAACACCTTCTGATGTTGGCACACTGAGCATGTCCTGCTTCTTCTTTAGCGCTGATATCTTTTTTTTCTTATGAGCCAACATCCTTTTCTTCTGTCTCCACCATCTCTGTCTCACTTCTATAGTGGAATGCTTTCCATCTTCCAGTTTCCCTGCTTTCCTGTTCTGGACAAGTGTTTTCTCAGAAACTTCCATAAAAGACTGACAACCACTCATCTGTTGCAGTTCCATCTCCACCTCCATCACTTTATGCCTTGCAGCTTGCATTCACTTTTCCTGTCTCTCAGCTCTATGGTTCTCTGCCTTCCTCTCAGCCACTGCCACTACCTCCTTTCTCCTTGCCTCCTCCATCCACCATATGCATTTATATTCCTTTCTAACTTTTATTTCTTCATCCTCATCTGAATTATGCTCACAGAGCTGCTCAAGCATCCATGTGGTCAGGTTGTCAGGGTTGTATATAATGGACATGGGTGTCTTGCTGGTAGCAACTTCCAGCTTATAATTGGCCTCACATTCTGTTTAAATCTCTGTCCATTCAATTTACATCAGTGTCAGCATAACATCACTAACACATAGACAAGTGCTACCCAATCAGGCTTACAGTGATTTCAACCCTGCAAAGTATCTTGATTAGTGAAATTGCTAGTTGGTAGTACTGTTGGTTATGTTCTGTATATCTACCCTAGCATGATTGTCGGGCAAGTGTGCTACATTGTACCCAATACAACTACTGACCATCATCAACTCAGACAGATGGGAGTGTAACACTCATGTGAAGGTGTCTACCATCCCATGCATTGAGGTATCCTCCACTGTCTTCAACCACAGGCTCATTGTTTGAGACCTCTCCACCTCATTGATGAAGTACGATGCATTCCCGTGATGATCAAACATTAGTCCAATGTCCAACCTGCAGAGAACACATAGGGTTGACTTTGCCCCTGCTGGATTGGTCTCCTGATAGACCAATTCTTGGTATGACCATGTGATAACACTCATAAACTCACTGGCAGCCTGCACATGAACCTGTCTGTCTCTGCCCTGTGGATTGACAATGAGATCTGGCATCAGTGGAGGGTTGTTCCAGGTCTTCCACAAGTCACTGATCAATATCTATGATTTGCTTGGGGCATCATGTATAAAGAAGAGAGCATCTGCCTAAGCTCTGCTAATGTCAAGAACGATGAAATATGCCACCCAATCTAGATTCTATTGGAGCCTTTGATGGTATGGATGATGTTCTCAATATGACCACTGACAAGGAAGCACCACCATTTGCCAACCATGACAAGGATTTCAACAAACTCTTGTGATGCCCATTTTTCATCTTCTAAGTGGGTCAGCATGTCAAGGTATGACCATGGTTGCATGGCATTCAGGCATTGATGGAGCCTATTTGATGCTATGCCAGAATCCACTACTGACTGCTCTGGCATAATGACATAGTCACCACAGTGACTGTGGCTGCATTTCAGCACAGTGCCAGTGGGTATGTCACATGACTGCTTGAGGATGTCAGTGTGTGGTTGATTCAGTGATGTGTGCTTGCAGTCATCTCAAGCATCTTGATGGTCTTCCATTTGCATGAGGCCATGGCAAGTGAAGGTGCTGGGGGCCATAGCATGACAACCCAGGTAAGTGCAGTAAGTGTTTGGTCATATTGTTTGCATTCCTCTTCATGAAGCCTGTAATGAGATTTGGGCAATCTGCACAATCTATCAGTGACTGGATGACAAGAATGTTTGTGGAGTGAGGATGTACATACATAGTATTGATGGTATAATCCATACCACTGATTATACAGTCTTGGGAAAGGATACTGTAGTATTCCACCTCTCCTGGTTCTCGATGCTCAATCTTGGGCTAATGAGCATGGCTTTAAAGTCCTCCCATGACATATAGGAGACATCTTCTCATCTTCTCATCATCAATGTGGTATTCAGTGAGACAGAGGATGAGCCACAGCTGAAATGGTAGAGGTAAGCATAACAATGACATGGCTCAATTGAATATCATGGCATATCCATTCTGTCATCATCATCAGTGTGCCAAACACACTGTGTTCCACCTATGTTGACTTTGCAGCTCTGAACTGCGTGCCAGTTGATCTCTGAATTGCCTTATGCTAGTCAGCTGTGATGTGGTGCCTGACCCAGTCAAGGTCAACATTGGCATGCTCATGAGTGGACTTTGCATGGCTTGGGTTTGGGACATACAACAATTTGATCTTGTGGGGTGCCTGGTGAACCATACTGTGAGTTTCATAGGAGTAGATAAAATCTGACAGGTATGATAGCTCTGACAGCCCAGTAGAGGAGGCATGGCTTAAGGATAGTGAGACTATATTGGTAGCCATCAAGCCCCCTATTTTGACATCATGGTTGTCATCATCACTCTCATTGTCTTCACTTTCATCATCCACACTTCCTTTGTCATCACCTTTGCTGTCATTACTGTCATCAACATCCATCGCATCATCACTTTGCATGCAGTTTTTGGGCCTACATCATCACATGAGATCATCTAGATCATCAACCATCTCATACATACCTTAGTGTGATGAGCAGGCACCAGTTCATCTGTCCTGCATTCCAACCAGGTATTTGCTTGGAAAACAGGTCATCAATGGCCTTTGATGATGAGCCAGAGAGGACCATGCCTCTAATTATGGTGGCATGGTTGTCCATGGTGGCATTGTGTATATAGTAACCACTGACAGCTACCAGATAAGGTGCCTTGCACCCAGGGTGTAGCTTCACGTTTGCAGAGTGGTATTTTGCATTGCTGCCCTCTTTAGCAAAGAGGATGCAGCTATGTTATTTGCTTTTGCACTAGGAGTGCTGGCACATGTGGTGGCAAAGGGTAAAGCTATGTTGAGCTCTGTGTGTCATGATGACCAGGGATAGAGGGAGAATGAGTATGGATGATGGACAGCTCTGGTATGACAGTTGAGGCCATTGTCACATGGACATTGTTGCTTTAAGTACAGTGTGATGGGATAAATTACAGATGGTAGATGACTCTAGAATGAAAGTGGTGGTGGCGCCTATTATCACCTGTAGATTTCCACTTTGAGAAGTAATATAATCTGGATATGAATATTGTCCATGCATATGTGGAATATGCTGAGCATATAGGGAATTACTTGAGGTTGCACATTAACAGATTCAGTAGGTACATGCATAGACTGATGGCAGACACCCATCAATGCTCTGTACATTGTCTGTACTATATACTGAATGTCTATACATAGTTTATACAGTGCCTGGACATCTGTGTTTTTTGAGCATGCATTGCAGCTGGATTGCATAAGCTAATGCAGGATCTGCTTGATGCATAAAGTGACTTCCTATGGTATATACATATATAGACTCTGAAATTGGCAGTACACTATACCACGGCACTATACATAGTTTTACACACTTCCTACATATATCTGTTGTCCTGCAGCCTTGGTTAGTGTCATTCATGAATCACTGCAACTAGATACATACATGACCCCACAATGCTTCCCAAGCAAGAGTGAATTCTGTGTCTACACAACACACAAAACAATCTTCTATTCTATCTACACAGGTAGAAGCATGGGAATCTGTAACCTAACTAATTAAACAGCATGTAAAGTATGTACTGGATCTGCACATGGATCCTAGTGTATGTATACCATATCCCATGTATTATGCACAGGGGTTTGTGTTCATCAAACATAACCATTTGATACATATGTATATTAATGAAGCATCAACTCATGCTTGGCAAGCTTGGCATATCTACACATACATATAGGTTCTATATTTCCCTATATATCACCATTCTATATGGTGTACTATTGACAGACAGTTGGTGTGCAGTCTCTACAAGCCTAACTGGGTCTGTAGAGCTACTGTCCACACAATATGATTGTGTAGACATGTGGTAGATACTGCCAAGGCTGCTAAACCATTTACATTATGCATATTCCCAATGCCCACCTATTTGGGTCATTGACTTTCTAATTAGAATAGTAATTAGGGTCTGTATGTGGATAGTGGCTGCCATTTATGGTGGAATGATTTCCTAGCTGTTGTCTTTGATATATAATATGTGGTGTGCATTTGTGTTGATGACGAACTCCATGTCTGACCTGTTCTACCCCACAAGTGTTGCCAACAACCAGTACAACTCAACCTTTCTCTCCCACATCCCACAATTGCAGTACACTGTTGCTGCCCATGCAAATAATGCTATGGGCATCTTATATGAGGCAATACCACCATCTGCAACCCCTACCATCAAATGTAGGTTTCCCTAGTACTACCTTCAACATCTAAAGTGCTTCCTATGGCAGTACTATTCATTCTACACTATGTATGCATACTTCCATCTCAAGTGTAAGATCCTCAACCACACAGATATCAGATTCATTGAATGAATGCTTGTATTAATGAATACAGTTCTTGAACAGCTTGTGGTGGCCTGCACCAACCTTGATAACAAGCTGGACCCCTCTATGAGGGTGCCATATTTTGATCTTTATCTTGTCACTGAATATATTGTCAGTCAACATGATCCTGCAAGTGTGAATGCCTGGTGCAGGAACCCAGACAACATTGATCTCAATCTGGAATGCATTGATCTACATGAGCTAGGTTAGTAGCCATTCATAACATTGTTGTATTACCAACTCCATCTTGTAGACTAGACCTGATACGATGAGGCTCTCAGAACTGTTCTGAATGGACTGGACTATAAAGGCATTGTGTCCTCTGTGAAAGGGGTCACTCAGTTGGACTGCATGCTGGATGCAGTGGGTCAGTGGTATGAATTGTCGCTCTGTACCACCACCAAGAAAGTGGCAGTAAAAGGTATGTTGTGCATATCTACTGTATGGAAAGGGAAGGTATTCATTTGGATTAGTAGGCAAAGGGTGGCTTGTCAATGGCATGGCCAGTCTGGGCTTCATTCCAGCAGGCCTGGCTAAAGATGATGATGAGCAGGATGCTAAAGGTGGAACTGGCCCAGAGATAGCAGCAGTACCGACAGAAGTGAAGGTGACTGAGAAGAGGAAGGGTAAGGCAAAGGAGATGGGTAGTGCCAAGGAAAGGGTGAGTGAGCAGGTTTCATCAAAGACTAAGGAGAGGAAGATGGAACAAGAGGGAGGCAAGGAGAAATGGGATAATAAGATGCAGAAGAAGCAGAAGATGACTTGGAAAGAGATGAGGAAAAGGAGGGCAGGCAAGGACAAAGAGGTAGTGGTCATGCAGAAGATGAGTGACAAGCAGATGGAGGAGGGTCAGGATGTCATGATTGATGTGGAGATGGAGTTCACCAAATCAGCTATGGTGTCACAGGTGGGTGAGTATAAACTAGATGCTATCATGGAAGGTCAGTAATGATTGCTGTTTATTTCCATTGCTGACTCTTAGCATAGACATCGCAGGTCCATCCACTCTTCCCTCAGGAGAGGGGTCTTTAAATGTACCTACCATTTCCATAGAAATGCTTGGCACATGTAGTGTATACCACACCTTCTCTGACTCTAATGTATTATTGTGGATTTCCTAGACATGCTGCAAAATGCTGCAGTAGTGGACCTGCTGGACTTCTAATGTTAGAGACCTTACCTGCTTAACTCATAGAGTATGGAGGGCCTTTATTATGTACATGTATGTAGTGCTCGCTTTTATAATGAACACAGTATCCTTGATGTTATATATATTTGTTCCCCATGCTCAACATGATCAGTGGGTCTACACATATATCTAGGAAATGTATATCACTATGTAGAACCATCTGGTATGGCATAGTACTGATGCAAGAGTCTATATATGTACATCAAATAAAAGATAGTATTTGGCATCATGTATGCCAAGAATCCAGTAATGCTCAACAAGCTTAGCAGGTCTATAATATATCCAGGAAATATATATAACTATGTATAGCCAAATGGTATAAGGTACTAAGAATCTACGGATGGCATACCAAGAATCCACATGTGTCCACATCTAAATATACCATCAATTGGATCTACATGACCCACAAAGTGAGCTCCCATTCTATGTACACTTGTAGAGATTTGGGCATCAGTAGTATGCCATGCCATAGCACTATATATGGTTGTAAACACTTCCTAGATATATCTGTAGAGCTGCTAAGCTTTCTGAGCATGAGTTAATAGATGGTCAATATATGTACAAATGGTTGTGAGTTAAGGTTATCTCTATTGCACATAATATCTAGAGGATTCTAGGTTACATCACTAAAAGAAAAATGTTCTGCTATTGTATGTATATGTTTTGAGAGACTCTGGCATCAGTTGAACACTATGCAATAGTGCTATAATGGTTATATACGACCCTAGATATATATATGACCCTACCAAGTTTGCTGAGCATGAGTGAATTCTGAGTCTATATGTACATTGTACAAAGCGATCCTCTATTCTATGTACACTGTATATATGAGACTTGGAAATTGGTAGTATGCTACACCATAGCACTATACATGGTTATACATGCTTCCTGGATATCTATGTATACCCACCAAGCCTGCCAAGCATGTGTTGAAGCTGTCTCCATCTGATAGAACTTGACTCTTTTTAGATGGCCTAATGTTGTTGGAATTGTATTGATATACAGTGGCTCAAACAACTGTCCCAATGTTTGCATGTTTTCTCTTAAAGCTGATAACCCTCGACAATCCTAAACTAGACTGCCATTATGTTAGTGTATGAAATAAAGCACGGACTATTGGCTTTCTATAGCACCAAGGGTTAAAAGATTTGAATAAGATTTGATGAAATGGCAGCCATTTCAAAATGATCACTCATTGGGATAGTTGTTTGACTTTAAGTTTTTATTACATATATTAGACCATAGCATGCTGTAAAGTGATTACATATGTTTGGTAATGGTTCTATGATGTCACCTTTATGTAACTGAGTGTCAGACAACACATACAAACCATGCTATTTTTTATTTATCCTCCCACCTCCACCATACAATCCATCTTTATGATTATAGACTATAAAATATCTTTTGAAGTGATTTTAAGTAAGTTCCATGGGATTAAGG
>JBBPOF010000238.1:0-32897 GCA_038091315.1 Porphyrellus cyaneotinctus | reverse complement strand
TCACTTTACAGCATGCTAGAGTCTAATATACATAATAAAAACCTAAAGTCAAAAAACTGTCCCAATGAGTAATCATTTTGAAATGGCTGCCATTTCATCCAATCTTATTCAAATCTCTTGACCCTTGATGCTATAGAAAGCCAAGGGTCAGTACTTTATTTCATACACTAACATAATGGCAGTCCAGGTTAGGGTTGTTGAGGGTTATCAGCTTTAGGGGAAAACATGCAAACATTGGGACAGTTTTTTGAGCCACTGTAACTGCAGGTAAAACTTACTCAGGAAAAATCACTCGACATGGCTGCTTGCAAATAGTGTGAATAGGTGACAATGCATTCCATACTACATTGATGTTGCCTACTACTGTACATTGCACATAGGTTCAGTTGTCAGGTGATAATACTTGCAATTTTCATAATGGTAGGGTAGCATAATTATGGATGACATTGAGTATGAACACTAGAATGTTTGTCTCTCTGGGAAAAAGAAAAACTGCAATAGATTTCAATTTAAGCAAAAAAATATCCTTTTGAAACCAAAGAGGTATGTGAAATACACTGAGAGATAAGGAGAACAGCATCAGAGCACAATATAGTTAGTTGATATATTACTTTTAAAGTGTGTTACAGAGGAATAGTGGTTTACTTTCTTGCCTTTGTCCCCTTGTAGGAAAGGAGAGGGTCTTTAAAGAAGTTAGGGAGGAGGTGTGTGCTAGGAATGTTATTGATGGCAGTCAGTTGGTGAATAACTTGTCAAGAATGGATCTCAATGGTGAAGTTATTAAAGTTGTTGAATGATGTGTGGAAGAGTATGAAGTGAATGTGTGCAACAGCATCTTGAAGGCATAAATGGTATAAAGAGGGGAGAATGAGTTTACCATTCAAGTTATAAGCATGGAGAGGGGCAATGGTGTGAATCTTGTTGGCAACAATGTGTTCTAATGTGTGCTTGACTGCAGTAGAGTGTGTACTACAGTCATGTCCAAATAGGATCCTTGGCTTAGTATTTTTCATTTGAATCTCTGGATTGTATACTTGTCAGGCAATATGTCAACAAGGGGAGTGTGCAATTTACATGGAAGAAAATATGCCTAAATTTGAGCTCATTTTGATCAGTGACAAGTTGAGAGACATTGGCTTGCAACCAATGCACTCAAGAAGTCGGCAAGTGAGACAACAACCAGAAAGAGGGTGAATGATTTTTACCCTTCCATAAACATTGTCATATCCCATTGTTAGAACCATATTGCTACAGGGGTCCTATGCTCTGTTTTGGCATCAGAGCACAAGTCCACTTAAGGATTGACCAAGTCCAGTAATGAGAAACAAGGTCTGAAGGTGGAAGACAAAGTCTGGAGGTGAATAATGATGTCTGGAAGTGGATGAAGATGTTCAGAGGTGGACAATGATGTTAAGTAGTGGATGGTGTAGAGAACGAGGATGGATAGAAATGTTAGAGGAGGAATTATCCTGTGGACATAAGCAGAGGTCACAGCAGACTTGACCAGAGGGGCTAAGGACTGCAGCTTCAGTGACTCAAGATGGAGTGCTGTGCCCTTGTGTGAACTGTGTCCTTGTATTTGATAAGGGGCGGAGTGTTAACAACAGAGAAGCCAAAGGTAGTGACTGGAGGAGTTGGGAGTCAACCCATTTAGGAGGTCAAGGGTTCATGGGGTATTCAAGTTGATATTCCAACTAGAGTACAACACATTACTCTACAAGTTTATATACAGAGGTGACAGGTCTGAGTGACTAAGTAATGGGGAACAGGAATAAGTGAGCTAGAACTGTGATGGAGGTACAAATGTCCAGAGCTGTGGCAGATGTATGAATGTCTAGAGCTGTACTCCTAAGCAAAACATAGGTTAAGCTGATTAGTAATGGTTGTATCAGAGAAAATGAGGAAGAGAAGTCATAATCTTCTGATACCTCTTCCAACAAGCCATTGAATATGACTGGAGCCACAAGGCCAATAAGCTCTCATGCATTGGACAAGCATTGGACAATGTTCTTGCCCTTGAGGTCCACAAATAATTTGATCTAGAAACTCATTCTATGTCTCAAAGATGCCCCAATGGCAGTATATGTTGAAAAATCTAATGATGAAGACTCAGATTTTGCTTGTGAGGACCAAAAGACCACTAGCATCATGGTCAATATATCAAAATAAGTTGAAATTGGTCATGAATGGTGTATATATTAAGTTGACAGATGATCATTGCCAACCATGCACCACATTGAAGGAATTAGATGCATCTGCTAGATATTTCTCTATTTTTTTTCTCTCCTGCACATAGCTAAAGATTGTATTATGCTGAGGATTGAATGAGGGGTCTTGAATGAACTCTGTCCATAGGTGATTGAGTTCACTAGCAGACTTGGTTGTTCTGCTGGAGTATTGTCATGCCATGAGAAGTCCAGCAGTGGGGTAACTAAAGGCTGAGTATAGGTTATCCACTGCAATGTCTGAAGCTGGCTCTGAGTGAGACTCTGTGATCTGGAGGGTTGGAGCATCTGTGATGTTGACAAGGCCAGAGCGTCTAACCACACCCAGATATCTAGAGTAGATGTGGTACATCCCATCTCATCCAGTATGGTTTTGAACTTGATAGAGCACAATGGAGTGATTAAGGGGAATGGAGGGTTTAGTGGCAATTTGGGGACTGCAGAGCTGGGTAAGTAATCCTAATAATATATGGGCAGACAGATGTGTCATCCACAATGTATGGAAGCTGTTTGGGGGGATGCAGGAATAGGTGGGATAGCTAGAGGGGCATAATGAGATGGCTCTGCTTCATTCTCCAAGTCAGACTTTCAAGCATGAATGAGTAATGCAAAGTAAGAGAAATGATGATAGACATACCAAATCCATTGGTACACCATTGTTGAAAATGTCTGCACTGTAATGTTGCATAAGAGGTTGGAGAGAAGGTGAGCATGAGGCATGGGCTATGGAACAGATTTCACCAATGAACATGATGACTAAATGAGCCAGTCTTTTGTCACTTTTGTTTAGTCTTAGACAATGACTTATCAGTCAGTAAAATGTCTAGTCGGAGTTGCTTTTTGGCCTTGCAGACCACCTTGTGTGTACAAAGGCATTTTCACATCTCAAATGCCTTTATACATCTAAACATGAGAGCTCTGGGTTCATTGTCAGTGGGAGCGATATGAGGATGTCCAGGCATGGTTCAGATGGCACACAAGATATTTAACAGTGTATATTCAATTTTTGGAGGATTCTACAAAATCTATAAAGTAGTCTACCTGCATAACAATTTTCAAATCCAATCTAGATAAGAAAGAAAGTAAGAGCATACCTAATTACCATTTCTTTGCAGTGGATGGATCCAATATGCATATCTGGTATGCTGGATATATGATGGAGGAGGTCAAGAGGTGCAAGATGTATGAGTTAATCATTAGATGTCCTATTGTGGCATCTTCTGATTTCTCACTTACCTTCACCATGGCTAGATCACATGTTCTTTTCTCCAATGAGGATGAATCCAACTCACCCATGCAAGATAAGAGGAATGAGAAGGGTGACAAGCACAAGAAGAAAACCAGAAAAAGTGACAAGAACATTAAGAAAGATGGCAAGAGGAAGGTGAAGAGCAACAAGAAGGAAAAAGGATCAAAGGGAAAAAAGTAAGTCTGATATCTTTTCTTTTTGTTTGCTGTGGATAGTGAGATATGGAAGATCTTCCAAGGATGATCCACCAGCTGTCAACAAACAATTTATCAGGGCTGCACATAGAATTGCACACTGTGTTGATCTCTAGTGTGACATCGAGAAAGTAATCAGCATTGCCAAATTAATGGAGCAAGATGGAGCAAGTAAAGCTGGTGAGCTCAAGGAAGACAAGACTGTCAAGCAAGCTCATGAGGACTAGCTGAAAGAATAGTACATCCTAGTATATTCAGTATCAAGGAGCTAAATGTCTATGATAGTGATAACAAAGCACACCAGTACTACCTCATCACATATCAAAAGATCATCCAATTTACCCCTGGACTCGCACAGCTCATTGCAGACCATAGCTACTCTTCTGAACTAGCTTATATTACACAAAAGGTAAGTTTCTTCAGATTATATGTGCATATACATATGCACCTTTGGTGGGGCTAACAATGCTGATAGATGGTTGACAACATCAATAACACAAGATCAATTGATGCTACCAAGTTGAAGAGTTCCATTGCACAATATGCAGCACCAGATCCTCACAAAGAAGCTCTTGACCCTCCAATTGTAAATATCAATGGTCTAGACCAGATGGGTCTGAAGCATCCCATCCTTGTGCAGTTCATTTGTCCAGTGGAAGTGCAAGCAGAGTTTTGTCAACTACCCCAAGAAGTAAGTAATTCACTTAGAGTGATATGAATGCTTTTATGGGCTTGTTCCAGGATCCACACATTGCTCAAATGTGGCAAGATACCTATGAAGGCTGATAACTTCTCTGCCATATTTTAGAGTGGTAAGAGGTATCCTGGAGATATCTATGATCTCAGGAATATGTGTAAGGGGCTTTTCTGAGGCTACATGCTCATCTGCATATGTTTTTGATTTTATAGTCATCAAGGTGTACAGTGACTTGGATGGGTCAGATGGCATATCTTCCTAGAACCAACATCCACTCTGAATATGGCATTAAAGAAGGGTACCAAGTACTATAACACAGTCTTGCACAACATGACTATGGTGGAACCTGAACACATTGCTTATGTCTGTGTCCAAGTAAGTTAATCTGCCATGTTGTTACTGGCAAATCTATATTGGTTGTATTTCAGACATGTTTTGGAATTTCATCAATGTCATGTTGGAGCAAAAAGGATGGGGAGTTCAGTTATCATGAACTCTATCGTGAGGTTGTCTCTTTTATCTATAATGGGGTTGATGTTGACTAGAGAGATGATCTATGTCATATCCTGTGTTTTTGAGTTCAACCCCATACTCCACCTCTGACACTTCCAATCATTTTCCAGGCCACTCCTATCAACTCTGCCAACCACTATATTGACTCCTGTTGTATTCTGCACTTCCCACACCTCCAGCACACTCCTGCACCTCTGGACTTCTATCTGCCCTTTTCGTCTTCCCTGAATATGACACTCTCTCTATGACTCTCCTCTTACTCATTCTATCTGACACCACTATTGCTAATCAGCTTAACCTGTGTTCCACTTAGGAGCACAGCTCCAGGCATTTGTACATCTGTCACAGCTCCAGACATTTGTGCATCCATCACAGCTCCAGACCTTTTATACTTCTATCACAGTTCCAGCTCACTTATCCCCATCCCCCATTACTTAGTCACTCAGACCTGTCACCTCTGTATATAAACTTGTAGAGTATAGTGTTGTACTCTAGTTTGAATATCGACTTGAATACCCCACGAACCTTTGACCTCCTTAATGGGTTGATTTCCAACTCCTCAGTGACTATCTTTGGCTCCCCCATCATTAACTCCGTCCCTTGTCAAATACTAGGACACAGTTCACACAAGGGTGCAGCGCTCTGACCCGAGTTGCTGAAGCCACAGTCCCTAACCCCTCCAGTCAAGTCCACCGTGACCTCTGCTCATGTCCACAGGACATTCATTCTCTGACATTCCTATCTGTCCTTGTCCCCTACTTTGTCTACTACTGAACTTTGTCATCCACCTCTAAACATCACCATCCATCTCCAGACATCACTGTCTGCCTCTGGACTTCATCATCCACTTCTGGACTTCATTGTTCACTTTTGGACCTTGTTCTCCATTACTGGACTTGGTCAACCCCTAAGTGGACTTGCGCTCTGATGCCAATACAGAGCATGGACCTCCGTAGAAACCATGGTTCTAATAATCTACTTAAGTGGTGGAATCTGTGAGTCAATTATTGTTCATGATACTTTGCTGAAAGAACTACCTTTTATAGGCAGTTGTTTGGGAATAAGATGGGACGTGGAATTATGGGGGATGCGAAAAGAAAAGCATGTCCACATCATCTTTCAAACCTGCAGAAATGAGGATGGTTGATAGAATGCGGGCCCAAATGCAAGCCCATGTGGCAGCAAAAGCTGGTACCACTGGTTCCTTGACTAGACCAGAGTCACCTGGTGCATGTATGGACTCCCCTCATGATAGGCAGCCTTTATCTCCTCCCATCTCATCAGATCAAGGCACAAGACATTCATGACATCACTCAACTCCTATGCAGGTTCTCCATCAGACCAAAGGCACTACATCTTTCTGTCATGAAGAGCTCCTTCCTAGCAGATCTCTGCATCTGGAGATTTTTCTCTCTCCATCTCGTCGCCAAGGAGAGCCCTCCATTGGTCATTCTCTCCATACTCCATCACATGTCTTGCTGCATCATCTTATCTGCTGTCAAGCTTCGGTAGCCCTCACTAACAACAGATCACTGTCCCTGCCTCAAGATAGCATTCCACATCATCAGGGTAGTCAAGTTCATTTCAGTACTGGTGATGGTGCTACTTCCAACAACCCAAAACTTGCAGTGCCAAGCACTCCAATTCCAAGCAAGAAAAGTGCAAAGGCCAGGGGCAAAAGACATGGCCAGGACAAACCTAATGAAGAAGAGGATACCTCTGGTAGGAAGAGGAAATCAAAACATCACCACATTGGGAGGTAGATGCTTTTAGGTATACACAAGTGAATATGCAATTCTATTGATATTCATGCTGTACCTCAAATCTAGACTCCATTGCTCCAGATTTGTGGTTTTTTATTGTTGACTGCATGCTTTACTTGCTCTCATCATAACCGCTTTCAACAGTACCACCAGTATAACTGCATGGTAGGAATACCAGATAAGTGCTAGCATTCCTATATCATATATTGCTTGCCTGTCACTGTAGTCAAAGAGAATGTAATATATCCTTGTGGAATGTCATGTATACTTTCAATATCATGAGCAAGCTAGTGGGTGGTCCATACAAAGTAAGCCTAATAGTCAGGATATTATATGGCTTTAATGAATCTTAGGAGTTTATCAGGATGGTTATATATTGCTAACATTGTGCTGCACACTAGTAACAGAGATTATGGGTCTTCTACAACCATACATAACTACATAATGTCATATTTGAGTTTGACAATTTTTGTGATGTGGTCATCCCAGCACATGCACAAATGAACCAATGGTTCTAATAAACATTAGGAGAGAAGAAGAGGATGCAGTTAGTGAAGGTCTCCATGTCAGGCAGAAGGTAGGAGGCAAGCCATATGAAAGTGGCAAGTCACCTGAATGGAAATCAGAAGCAGATGCATGTGAAAAGTCACATTAGTGCTCATTCATACAAACAGAGACCTTGCAAGTAATTTCTCTTGTACATCTCATTTCCAGTTGTTCGAATATAGTGAGATCATCAGTTGGCTTTGGAAGCTTTCCTTTACACAAAGTCCCCCCACATGTATAACACTAGCCATGGACATAGTAGTCCAGCAATTTCCAAGGTAAATCTTTTTGCCATTGGGTTGAATTAAGGGTGTAAATTGTTCTGGCTGTTGTTTCAATGTTTCCAGATGTTCCAAAATAGACTATAGAACAAATCCAGAAATAAGTACCATGAGTTAATTAGTTCTTGATAGAATCCAAGAAAGGGCAGGGCTGCAGAGGTTGCTCAAGGCTCAGCTGCTGTCTAAAATGGGCAAAAACTAAGGTGCTTGTGAGCAGAATGGTAATATGTATACTATGAGTGGAGGTACACTCATCATGCAGTAACAAGCTTGAAAGGTTATAGGATATGCTGTAGTACTGAGAAAGTCAACAAGCAGATAAGGGATCACAATTAAGTCACTTTCAATGCTTATGATGCTTCCAGGGACTTCTGGCACTTCCAGTACTTCCTAGTCTGGATGAGTGTGGGAAAGATCTGGAAGCAGCTCTCAAATAGCAGAATAGTCAGCTGATGGAACTGGGTCAATCTTTGAAATGTGAGTATGACAAATGGTAGAAATGGTAGCAAAATCTCAACCTTAAAATATGAAGAGAAATCTTTCAATTTGCACTCTTCACATGAAAATATATGTATGCTACTACACAATTACATTCATCTGTGGAAAAATTGGATCCAAGGCACCTTGTTCCAATATTGGAATCTCTACAACTTCCTCATCAGGTAGGTAGTAAGCTCCTTGATTATCTATAATTTTTTTGGCTTGCTCCTTGGTGATGTCCATCCATTTGAGGAGCCTCTCAGCACATTTGGTTGCAGTTCTCCTTGCTCCTCCTCAGCTAGTGTGTTCTTCATTTTGCTTGGTATTTTTGTAGTTCAAAATGATCAGGAGTAAGCTTATCCTGATTTTACCTACAATATTGGCAGTCAGATAAGCTGACATCCACAGGGATGACTTACATGTGTCTGAATGATACTGAAGGGCAATAACCATTCTGCACAAAGTTTGCATGAAACTGATCTGATGTTCATTTGTCAAGCTGCCTTCCTGGTTTGCATTTTGAAGTTCCAGTGCTGCACACATCAGGTGCATCATTTCATAGTTGTAGAAGTATCTGCCACTGAAAATAGCCAGAACTAGCATGAAGACAATATGGAGAACTCCTAGGCCTTGAAACCTGCAGGAATGTTGGTTAGACAGAATATTCCTGTTTAGGTTAATAGAAATGAATCTACATTAGGTCTCCTTCTTCAAGGCATACAGTAGCTATGTCAGCCTTAGAAAAATTGCCCTTCTTGATGAGATCTGACATGTCATCCAGACATTTGTGTAGCTCCTTCACAGCACTTGGGCAGGCATTGTGCTTAGGGTGCATTACACACCACAGCTTGGCCCCTGCATTTGCAAATACATAGGTTCCCATTCCACAGCAGTCATTGTGTGGCAACATGATGGATTCAGGGTGGCTCACCAGCCTCCACCTCTGAGAGCTCCAAGTTCTGGACCAGATCACCTGTGGTGGTGACTGTTGGGGGTGCATGGAACTACATCCTTAGTCACTGCCTCCTTAGTAAACCTGAGATGAAGGGTATATTTCCAGGCAATGGTTGTGTCAAAGAGAGGCTTCACCCATGCCAGAGCTCCAGCATTCATGTCTTTTCCATTAAGGAAGTTACTACAAACTGTAGTGTCCCAACTAGGTCAATGAATTCCAACATGGTGGTTATCTTATGGTACTTCTTTGTGGCCTTTCAATCTCTGTTTTTAGCAATGATGCACCTGTCTGACCACTGGCATCACTGTGATATCCCAAGGTTACTGAACTGCAGAGCCATTGACATTTTTGAAAATCAAAGTCTACTAATATGGACCAGGACAAATAATCCAGGAACTCATCTTCATGTTCTAGTAGCAGAAACAAAATGTATTATATTTTAGCAAGGACAATCATTATATGTATACTGTATGATCATCTCAGTCATCATGCTATCCTAGTGGAGGTGGGACACAAGTAGTTGTACTTGAATTGATGCAGTGAAGGAGGAACACAAGTGGTTGAGCTCAAATTGACATGGCAGGGTTGGGAGATGAGTAGTTGGGCTTAACATGACACATTGAAGGTGGGGAATGAGTGGTGGTATTTGAAACAACATAGCTGGGGTGGGAGGCTAGTGGTTGGATTCAAAAAGACATGTGGAGTATGGAGGAGGGTGTTGAAGGTGGAAGACAAGCAGTCAGGCTCAACATGACCCATTGGAGATGGATGACCAGCAGTGCTTGAAATGACATGGAGGGGGGAGGCAAGAGCAAGGTGGTGATGTGGTGAGGGGGGTGTGAGAGGGTGAGCGGGTGAGATAGCAAGTGTGCAAGTGAGGGCAATGTCAAGAGCACACACCCAGTGCTCATCGACAGCTGGGGGGCCTTGTCATTATTGTTGTCATCATATTGGGAGGGGCCATCATGCCATGGTCTTCATGTCATGGTCATGGTTGATGACCACATCCTTGACATATCATTGCCATCTCATCCTTGGTCATCATTGTTGTCATGGTTGTGGTTGTTGTGACTGCATACATCCTCAACATGTCATCATCATCCCATTGTGGTTGCAGTCATTGTCATGACCCCACCTTTGACACATCATCCATCATCACTGTCCTCTTACTCCATATTGTGGTTGCAGTGCATCAGCACATTAGTGATTTTGGTATAGTGGTGACAGTGTGACAGTATAGTTACAGCACATTATAGCACCACTGTTGAAGAACAACAAATGAACCTAGAATGTCAAGAAAGACAGGTCAGCAGTATGATATGTTCAACCCAAGGGAAACAGAAAGGAGTGAGTGAGAACACTACTCAGGACTTACTATAGCTTTGTAGAAAAGAGATTCTAACCACTCTTGCAATGTGCAAGCAGTAGTGAAACAGTCCAGACTTTCAGAAACTGGATATGGTGGTAGATGATGACTGGAAATGAGGAGAAGCACACTAAACAATTTCAGAGTATGAGTAGAGACATAGGAAACTGAGGAGAACTAAAACTTGGAGTAGAAGGAACTCTTGAGCACTGATATAAGTATATCCTTTTATAGTCTTGGCATACCCAAGACTGTATAGTATAACAACATAAACAAATGTTGTGAGAAAGTAGAAATGGCATAATACATACATGTATGTAGGATACTGCACACAGTGAAGAGGACTTACCAATGAGGTTCAGATGGACATAGGACACAATGAGGGCTGTTGATGATGAATCCAGATGTGTGCAAGGAAATCTGGTGAAAGTGGATAAACAAAACTGGTTGGATTGAAGGCAGAAACAGCAGAAGTGATGGCAGATGGCTAAGATGATAGAATATAATGGTGTGGAAGAATCTGAAAAGTGGGGGAATGGACTCTTACAACCATAGAGAGCTACAGCTCCCTACACCATCACAAATTGTCACATCATTACAGTCAGCCATCTGTTACAGTATGTCATAGGACCCTCATAGGCCATACAGAGGGTACAGTGACAGAGTTGGCAACCCCTGAATCTCTGAGGATTTGGAAATGCTACCCTGCATTTCCTAGTCCTCAGGGACTTAGCATTGTTCTCAAGCAAAATGTCATGTGAGTAGTTGAATTCAATGTTTGCACTGCCTGTCAATGGAACTACCAGTTTTGCCAGATGACAACAACACATCAAGAACACAGTCACAACAACTGTGACCACAATTCAACTGTGCAAAGAGGACAGTGATGACTAAGCATAAACAACAATGAGGTGTCAAGAACACAGTCATGACAACTGGCACAACCACAATTAGATGCCAACAATGTGTTCACCAGCTGTGACCACAATGTGAGGACCATGGCTGATGGCTATGACACTTGCCTACCCTCATAACATGCATGATGATGATGATGTGTTCCCCCAGCTATTGACAAGCATCTGGCTGTGCTCTTGACACTGCTCATCTCCCCTGTCATATCCCAGATTGTTGCTAAGTCTAACTCTAGGATTCTAAATTGACTCTGGTTCTATTTCAACCATTTCTGATCTCCATGTCTCTTGCCCTCTAGACTTGTCTTCCACTTTCCTCCAGTTATGACTCTGTTCCTATCATTCATTTCACATAACAGTCTTCATTGCTAATAAGCTTTAAATCTATGTCTCGCTTAGTAGCACAGCTCTGGACATATTTACCTCTGTCACAGCACTAGGGATATTTACTTCTGCCCTCCATGTAGTTAGTCATTCGGACCTGATTCCTCCATATATAAACCTATGTACTTTGTCTCTGTACTTCAGTTTGAATATCATTTTAACCACTTCCCTCAAGTTCCCCAATCTGTACTCTCATTCTCCTCTGAAATATGAGGTCCTTAGGGAACTGGCAAGGGTGTGACATATAAGTCCTGTGCCAACAACCTCATTCCTCTGTTTACCTCCATCCTTTCATCATACCTCCAGTATACCTCCAACCCCAACCTCTAACTCCTGTACTCACATACTCCTGATTTCCTCGGACTTGATCTGGAAGAACTGGATTTAACAGAATATTCAAACTAAATCTTGTCAAGTTCTCTAGTTATGACTAGCTGTACTTGTGCTAACCATACTTGTGCTCCCCACACAACCCACAACAACCTACTCCAGACTGCCGTTGGCAGTCACTGAACAATAACCAGTGAGTTCATCAGTCTCACCACATGTACCATGTAGAATACACACAGTATACAATGGAGTCAGTGACTAATATATTGCATATCTGTAGAATACACTACAATGCATGAGACTGAAGTATGAAGTATGAACACATGAATCTCACCTCAGTACATGATGGAGTTGGGACTGAGGTGTAGACATGTGTTATGATAAGCATTTATGTAACTGATTATATAATATAGGAATAACTGAGTCTGTTTGTATTGTAGTACATAGAGAATATGTAGTTCAACACTCCCCCTCAAATGGAAGGGTGTAATCCAAGTTCCTGAGCAAAGTGCCTGGCTTTAGTGCTCAGAAGAGCATTGGTGAGAGTATCAGCAACCATGTCACCTAAGGGACAATAAAGAAAAGGAATAGAACCATCCTCAACAGTGAAACAAATAAAATGATAACCAATTAGTGTTAGTCCATGTAATGGAGGCACCTAGATGAGAAGCCAGCAAAACTGAGTCACAGTCAAGTGACTCTGATGATAATTTGAATACATGGAAGCTCAGGAGTCCCATGTGCAGCAAGGTAGTACATGATGAGCTACTAGGAATATGGGGACAAGGAAGGGATGGGTAGCACAAAACACAGGTCTGGTAGGACTGGGAGACAATAAGATGAGTAAAATCTAGAAGAGGGCCCACATTGTGCATCTGGTGGGACAGGGAGAGAACTGGCAGAAGAGGGGTTGAAGTGTAGATGAATACTCAGTGCTGGACAAAGTCTGAGACTAATATATTGCACACCTGTAGACAAATACTACAAGGTGTAAGTGTAGAATATGAAGTATGAATAGACAGATCTCACCTCAGTGCTGGACAGAGTCTGAGACTGAGATGTAGATATGTGTCGGAGCAAAATATATCTACATAATTATGTAATGTGGATGTACCTGAGATGTTTGCAATATAGTCCATATGAAAATACAACAACACTCCATCTCAAATGAGAGGGTGCAGACTGAGTTCCTGCACAAAATGTTTAGCTTTGATACTCAGTAAAGCCTTTGTGAGTGTATCAGTGACTGTGTCGCCTGTTGGGCAATAAATAAAATGAATAGACCATTGTCAACAGAAAAACAAATAAAATGATATCAAATGGCAATCTGTTTCATGCATGCATGATAGCTGCCATCCTTGGTCAATGCAATGATGACTTGATTATCTCCATATAAGGTGGTAGGTTGTATCAGCGGACGAAATATCTCCCCAATGAGTCGATGGAGTCAAAGAGCCTCCTTTGCAGCATGAGTAGCAGTGACATATTTGGATTCAGCCATAGACAAGGTGATGAGCTCCTGTTTCTTTTATCCCCAAGAACTGCTCCTCCATCAACAAGAAAAGCAAATCCAGTGATAGCGCGACGATGTTCCTGGATTGCACTGTCCACATCAACATATCTGATGAGTCCCTTGGTCTATATGCTGAATGTCAATGTGAGTGACTTAGTACCCACCAAATAGCGGTAAATCTGTTTAACCACCTCCCAGTGATCCCAACCAGGATTGGAATTGAACTAGGATACAAAAGAAGTCACAAACATGATATCAGGACAAGTTCCCATGGCAAGATGGATCAAAGATCTGACAGCTTGATGATATGGAATATTATGCATGCGTGCGACCTCATTAGTGGATTGCAGTGACTGGGACTCCAATAACTGGATGTGTGGATTGAGTGGAATTGAAATGGGTTTGACATTGGCGAAATTGAATTTGGTGAGAATAGCAGTGATATACAGCTCCTGGGATAGAGAGATGGTGCGAGTGGCCTGATCACATGTGACCTTCATGCCTAGTAACCAACTGATTGGTCCCAGATCAGTAATTTGAAAGCACGAGCTGATCTCTTCCTTGAATGTCTTAACGAGTTCGGAAGAGTCTCCAGTTACTGTGCAGTCATCAACATGAGATGCCAGAATGAGAATATGCTCAGCAACTCTTGCTACAAACACACTCCAATCCACCTCCATCTGCATGAATCCGAGTTTACCCAAAGTACTACATAGACGCTGATACCATTTCAACACCCCTTGCCCCAAACCATACAATGTGACGCATAGACAAGCTACAAGGTCATGACCTTGTTTGTTGAACCCCAGCAGAAGTTCCATGAAAATCACTTCATCATTGTCTAGTTTGCCATTAAGAAATGCGCTATGGAAATCGAAAACATCGACATCCCAGTCCAACTGAGCAGCTATAGCCAAGATCAGATGAAGTGAAGCGAGCTGCACAACCAGCACACATGTCTCATTGTAATCAATGCCATATTGCTGAGTGAAACCATGTACGATCAGATGCACCTAGTATTTATTGATCTCGCCTGCAGCATTTGTCTTGATTTGGAAGATCCATTTGCAACTGACAACATTCATTGATGTCTTTAGGGCGATCAACAACATTCCAGGGATGAGCGTCATCGAGACTCTTCAATTCCACATTGATGGTGTCTTGCCATTTGGGCCAGTCAGGCTGAGTCTTCACCTCCTTGAGTGTTGTCAGTTCAAGGCCTTCCACAGCAGCACATCCAGCTAATAGCACAAACACTGCATTTGTATCGTCAAGTTCACATGCCGTTGAGGCTGTGGCACCACCTGTGTCATCAAGTCTCTCACAGTTCTCGATGATACCCTGAACCACCTGTATCCCATGAGGCAAGAGTGGGTTTCCCCCACATCCATCGTGAGTCTCTATCCCACTCCACAACATGCAGATATACATACATTGATTCAGTGCACTGACAAGTCGAATGCTGTGTTGGGTTACCAGATGAGGCCTTGACAACAGCAGAATGATTGTTCATGGGCAGTAAGTCATTGGATGTGGGTGTCAATGGGGCTTGTACAGGTGGAGGTTTGCTTTTGATCCAGATTGTGAACATATGGAGTTTGAAGCAATGGAGTCTGAATTCCTTAGTGACACAGTATAAATTTGGACTTTGTGAAGTTTCTCTCCTTAACTTCTTCCTTAATATGTCTGACATCACTTACATCAAGAACTGGTCTGATGTGCACCTCACAGACGATGCAAACGACAATGACGTCTGGGATGGCAAGGCAAAGGAACGATGATGACAAGCCATGGTGAGGAAGGAAGTGAAGGAATGGCAGAAGGCAGAGGAGGCTTGGAAGAAAGTGGAAGAGGAGAAGGCACGACAGGTGGTTGAGGAGGAAAAACAATGCAAGGTGGTGGAGGAGGACAAACAATGCAAGGGAGCAGGGGATGCCAAAAAATGGGTGAATGACATCTGATTGTATTTGACTGGAGCTAACCACAGAGCAGGCTGCAGAGATAATGGCAGAACAGCGCATCGCCAAAGGCAAGTGGCAAGTAGCACTGGATTGTGTTCAGTGCATCAAGTATAATCTCGCATGCAAGCCACAAGATGAACCCAAGGCGATGTCATACAAGAGCTGCTATACAGTCAAGGCACATTGCAACCAGCCAGGTGAAGAGAAACCAATCTGGTGCCAAAAGCAGGGAGAAGACAAAGTCAAGGAGATTGCGCCACCAACAAAGAAACAGCTGTTGGAGGAAATCAGTCCAAGCTGGAACAAGGACAGAATGGCAGAGTTGTTGGGGATAGGACACAACATGGTGAAGGTAGGACACAACATAGTGGGCATTTTGTCAGAGATGTGGACAGAGATGCAGATCACAAACCAGTGTCTCGCATGCCATAATTGTCTTTTGATGATGACTATGTATGCAAAAGAGGAAGAGGTCTGGAATGCATGCCATGGCAACCAGTGGGAGGATGAGAGGATCATGTCACAAGACACAGATGGAGAGGACGGAGTGGCGGAGAATGTCTCAGGGTTGGTGGAGGAGCAATGGAAGGAGACCAGCCTTGGTCTGGTGGAAGAACTGAGGTTGGACACAGAGGAAACAGCAAGGAGGGTGAAAGTGGCAGTGGAGGAGGATGTGAAGAAGGCAGAGGAAATGGCAGAGGAATCAGATGAGTTGGAGAAGTCAGAGGGTGAAGAGGAAAAGGAGAAGACTAAGTATCTTGTCTCCGTCACATTCCTCTGTATGAACTCGTGATCACCACTGCATAAAAGAGTGATATCTTTGCTTTTTGTGAAGTCCAGATTGGACTGGAATTTCAGAAGGTCTGGAGTTCAGCATTGTTAAGTGCTGAGTAAGTTCCAAAGTACAGAGGAAAACTCAGAAATGGGGTTGCATTGGATCTGCTACTGTTGTAACAATCCATGTTAGGGATGTCATCAGTGGTGACCCTAATAGTGAACGTGCGGAGTAGGGGCAGAGGTAGGTCCAGAGATAGGAGCAGATGTGGTGTTAGATACATAGTCAGTGGACTTTATAGTCGGAAGGTACAGCTGTCCAACTAGGACACTGCAAAGAGACCAAAAGGTCGTGACAAGCAATCTGAAAGAGGAGGGTAGATGGGAGTTCTTAAAGCCATAGTGCAGAGCAACCAAAGCAAGGTAGGAGAAGAACCATCAGGAAATGTCCGTCTGGATGTGATGGAGAATACAGAGATGCTGCAATGATGCGAATGCTTTGGGATAGACTCAGAGGGATGCAGTAAGCAGTGTCCTGTGCTAGTGAGTCAAAAGCAGAGGTGAGGATGGCATGGGTGAGCTAGTCCTTATCCCCCTTTTAGGCTAGACATCCCAATGTCTAGAGGGTGAAAAGTTGCTGCTACAAGGCAATCTAAGAACAAACAATAGGAGGGAGGAGGAATTCTGGAGGTGCAGACATAACCACCAGAAATGTGGAATGCCAAATTCAAGGGCAGATGAGGACATTGATAACACTAGGTAGACCTAGAAAGGTGTGGATATGGATTTTTGATCAGAGGAGACGTGGCAAAGCCCTAGAAGAACAGGACTGAACAAGTTCTGAATGTCCAAAGTGCAAATGTGTGCAGAAATGAGCAGTCAAATAGCAGATAGGGGGAGATTGCTGAGTTCCATGGGTTAAGACCAATCTCATGATTAGGATGGGTAAGGAGTGATATGGCATGATTCTATTGAGGACAGGATTTGCCTGGTATGTGGTGTTATTCGGTAATGTTGTTTATCGCTGAAAACTAAGAGTTGAAGACAGGTGAAGACACTGGTGGAGTTGTGAATTCTGGAGCTCTTCAGAGTGACATAAGTTGGGGAGCAACAGAAATGACAAGAACTAGCAATGGGTATGGTGTAGAAGTAAAGAGTTGTGGTGGAGATTGCACAGAATGAGGGGAGTGTGGAATGGTCTCAGGAGTGGTCCTTGAACATTGATAAGACAAATAGGATCAAGTGAGAGAATGAGGAGTTGGATGGTCATAGGGATGAGAGAATCAACATAGCTCTAGAGGAGAGAATAACCAAAGGTGAGAAGAGTTCCAACACAAGTCCAGAGGAACAAGCTCAGATGAGGTGCGATTGCATCAGAATGTGAGAAGAACACAGTGAATTGGGTGATGGGATCAACAGGCAGAACTGGTCCAGAGGCTGCAGAGTAGGGCTCTAGGAGTTGCTGGCAAGCATAAACAGATGATGGAGGAAGTACTGCTCTTCCAGCATGCTCAACGGAGCATAGTGTAGGAGAGTCAGAGATGTCCCAAAACAAAGGCACAGGAGCTTCCAACAGAGATGATGAAAATTCGTTGACAGAGGTGATTACCGGTTCATGGCAGAGATGGTGACGGAGGTGAGGCAGAGATGAGCAGGAGTTGACAAGGATCGGAGGTAATTCAGATCTAGGAATCAAGAGACTGCTGACCAGACAATCTTCAAGGGGAAAGAGTGGAATCACTTGTGAAGTGACTGGGAGGTAATGAGGAGCCAGAGGGGAGGGTGACCACTTGATTGTGACAGAAAGTGGTTGGAACATTGCTATGGATAGGGTGAAAGTTTGGAGGTCTCGCGGAAGGGAGCTGTTACGCGAAACGTACACTGTATGTAGAGCGTACTCTGTTTGTCTCGAGGGAGGTACTCATGAAGAGACACAACGTCCTCGATAGAACAAAGCTATGACAGAAGACAAGCCAAGGGGTCAGGGTCAAGGGTTCCTCAAGTCGAAGAAGACTGAGGTCGAGGGAGACTTGAGAGCGTACAATGAACGTTGTATTGCGCAGATCAAGAATGCGGAACTAGGTACAGGCAGCTCGGTATAAGTACTCGTGAACTACTGCGGATGACTAATCAATAGAACATCTAGGAAGCAGATAGAACGATGAGTCACGAATAATTCATGATGGTAACTAGGGGAAACATAAGTGATGTGAGAGAATCACTTAGAGAAGAAAGGCTGTCCATAGATAAGAGAATTAAAGTAAGTGCATATCCCCTACCGGCAATAAAGAAGAGAACGGCATGGGGATTGCGTTTAAGGTAACGCAATGACGCTAAAACCATCAGGGTTAAAGAGAAGAAGGAAGTTGTCTCGACCTGGCGTTAGCATCCCAGGGAGGGCGAAGTAGAGAAACAAGATGATATAAGAAAAACGGAGGCGCACATATACTGAATCATAACAGGAGCAGATAACTGCCAGAAAGGCGTGGCATCCTAAGGAAAAGGTTGGATGTCTGTGAAAAGGAATGGATAAGGCTAGGAAAAGTTCTGGAAGGGTTGGGTGAGTCTGCGAGGTGATACAGATAGTGGATTGAGTGCATAGAGGTTTTACTATTCCCCTCTTCCAGTCAATGTCCCAGCATCGACAGCCTAATAGCTTAAAGGGTACAACTTCTTCAACAATACCTTCAAGGTTGACAAGACCTTGAGGCATGGATGTAACCAGAGATGTCACTGGAGGCCACATTTGAGGAAGTCCAGAATACTTCATAAGAGGGGCGAAAGCCCTCATCGAGTCAAAGGGAGTTTGCATGGAGGTAACAGAGTGGTCCAGGAGTTTGGGAGGTCAAAAGAGTGACAGACAGGGTGATCATACTGCTGTGATGAAGATAGGGTGGTGGTGATCATCTCCAGAACATGTCCTTTTGGACTTGTAATAGAATGTATTGGAAGTTATCAGGAGGTGTTGGCAGGATTGCAATCAAACGACCAGAAAGGTCAGAAGATGCAGTGAGTGTTAGCCAATAACAGAGATAGTCAATATGAAGCCTGTAATAGACCTTGTTGACATCACTCATGCCTGATGACAGGTCACAGACTGAGGAAAGTGCTGGATAGGCCAGGAGGTTTCGGAGGTGGAACAATAGCACCAGAGGTCAGAGGTAGTGAATGTGGTAGATGGGAGATGTGGGAGTAACAAGCTCTGTAGGGTAGAGAGAACCCATGTTATAACAACAGGAACAGTGCACTGATTCCTATCATACATTGCAAATGCTATAATCATTGGTGAGTGGACCAAATGATTGTTTTGATGGATTGGTGTGAGGATCATCCAACCAATGTTGGAGATCAAGTTCTGGAGCGGAAGGACAGTGGGAGTGGAAACAGATGCTGGGAATGTCAATGGAGGTTAAAGATGTTGATAGCGACCAATGGAGGTAAATGGTGTACTGGCAAACCAGAAGGATCTAGTGAAAAACCCTTTTAGGTTTCTGAGGTCCAAAGGTAACCAAAAATCACTGGCGCATAGGCCAAGTGATGAGAATGGCATTGTGATCTCGTGACAGAGGTTGGAGATTGAGTTCTGCTGTTCTGGAGGTAGGATGGCATGTGAGGTCAGATCCAAGAATTTAAGAGTCTGAGAGTGCTCAATGCATAGCTAATGCCTTGTGCAGGGATGGCAGAAATATGGTCTCCCATTCAAAGTGGATAGCACAGAATAGCAAAGCGGGTATAGAGCAGATAGTATAGGGGCATCTTGCTAGCCTTGTTAGAGCTAGAAGTTTAGCCAGAATCATCGGAGTGTGTTGGAAACTTAGAAAAGGAGTGGCTGCATCATCAAGATGCTAGGGGTGCATGCTGGAGGATTGGGCAATAATGATTGGATGCTTAGGATTGAGCACATGCAAAGTGGTGATCATCACATGAAACATGATGATGGCCTGAGTAACTTGCGAAGTGCACAGCAGTTGGAGATTGAGCGGAGGTGGAGAGTTAGTCTGGAGGACATGAGCGTCCTTGAGTACAGATGAAGATGCAGCAGCATTGGAGTTGGAGACTTGGAAAATATCTAGGAATGGATGACTGCATGTGAGAACTGAATAGACAAGCACTGTGGGTGAAAGCAGATAAGTGTCTGGATTTGCACAAGTGTGAGTTTGAATATACTGTTACAACCATGATTTCTACAAAGGTCCAAAGGTGCACAATGAAGTGTGGAAGTGGATGATGAAGTCTGGAGGCAGAAAATGATGTCCAGAGATGGATGGTGATGTTCAGAGATGGATGGTGATGTCTGGAGGTGGATGAAGATATCCAGAGGTGGGCAACAAAGTTCAGTAGTGGACAAAGTAGGGGATGAGGACAGATAGGAATGTTAGAGGATGAATGTCCTGTGGACATGAGCAGAGGGGTTAGGGACTACGGCTTCAGTGACTCGGGTCAGAGTGCTGTGCCCTTGTGTGAACTATGTCCTTGTATTTGACAAGGGACAGAGTTAATGACAGAGAAGCCAAAGGTAGTGACTGATGAGTTGGGAGTCAACCCATTTAGGAGGTCAAAGGTTTGTGGGGTATTCAAGTCAATATTCGAACTAGAGTATGACACTATACTCTACAAGTTTATATACAGAGGTGACAGGTCTGAGTGACTAAGTAATGGGGGATGGGAATATGTATGCTGGAACTGTGACAGAGGTACAAATGGTCTGGAGCTGTGATGAATGCATGAATGTCCAGAGCTGTACTCCTAAGGAAGACACAGGTTATGCTGATTAGCAATCGTGGTGTCAGAGAGAATGAACAAGAGGAGAGTCATAGAAAGGAAGTCATATTCAGGAAAGACAGAAAGGGCAGATTGAAGCCTGGAGATGCAGGAGTGTGCCAGAGGTGTGGGAAGTGCAGAATGCAACAGGAGTCGACATAGTGGTTGGTGGAGTTGACAAGAGTGGTCCGGAAAGGATTGGAAGTGTCAGAGGTGGAGTATGAGGTTGAATTCATAGCATGGGATATGACAGAAAGGATGAATGCAGATCTTCCTTGTGATCATATTCTAAGACAGATCATGCTTGGAGTCATCCAGACATGCTGTCAGGTGGCCTACATGCACTACATGCACTATAGCAATGATCTGCCATTGCAATGAGATGACATGGTTGTGCATGAAGCATTCTTGGCCCAATTTAGGGATGGTGGTAATCTTGCTTGTGACAATCATCTTATACAATCTCTTACTATCACCAGCAATCAATGCAGAGCATGTTCCACTACCTTGACACATCATACCACTACATCCCAAAATACTCACAAAGCCTTTCTGACAACCATAGAGGATCAGGAGGAGTTGGAGATTCAAGAAGCCAATATTTCTGGTGTGGAAGAGGTCAAAGTCACTATGGACAAGCTGCCAAAAGAATAGATCATCACATTGAAAACCTTGATCAAAAGTCACAAGATACTTTCTGGTGCACACAATTGATCTGCATGGCATTGGAAAGGAGTGCAAATGTGGCTAATGAAGAAGAGGAGACATCAGGTGAAGCAGAAGACAATCAGCATTCCAAGGCAGCCAAGGCCTCTAGAAAGAGAGTCAAAGACTGGAAACTGGGTTCAATTCATCGCTTCCATTGACACACCAAGCCCATTTATCTTTCCACTTATGAAGAAAGGTGGTTGCTTGAATATGATGACCAATATGATAACTGTGACAATGGACCTACCTTGGAAATGCTGCTGCAGCCAGAGGTCTACTCTATATTCACCTTTCCATATGAGCATATGACCCAGGCCTCAGCATGGTCTATGTGGAAGGACCATGGATATTGTCTTCTCATGACCTCATTCCAAATGTTCTATCTTGGATCACTGGTTCAGGTAATGGATCATGTCATGGCTATAGGACATGTCAAGGGATATGAACCCATCACTAGAAAATACAATCCCAGTCACAATGCTATCCAAGATAATATATATGTATTCAATACTTTATCAAATAATGATCATAAATGCTGCGGGCAGTTAGGTCATTCTCAATGATGCCATAATCATGAGTGTGACTGAAATGTTAGAGTATGCTGGGGAGTCTCCTAGAGTTTATCAACCATGATGTCATGGTTATAACATATTCATTTATGGATGAACTTTTATTGCTAAAGGAGATACATATCAAAATATGTATGTGTTGACTTAGAGAAAGATGAAATCTAAGTTAAGGCCAAGGACATTAAGATCTCCATTGATATTGACAGCATCATCTGGACTACCAGAGAGATTGTTTGCAAGAGCAGCATTGGCATTTATATAATGCCAATCTATACCAAGCCTAGAATTGCAAGGCATAACCATGTTTATATCAACATCTTGATCCCCTAGTTGGACTTGAATCAGTGTGCCTTGGGATCATGCACTGAATGGTTGTCAAAGAAGTTCCCCATGACAGCCATCTCTCACATGATCATTGGAAGGCTAGCATCATCTTCTGGCCACAATCTCAGTCTACATCATGTTTCCACAGATGATTCACTGCAGCCCTCTCACTAGAAGACAAATGAATATGATCTCTCAAGGTGTCCTGGATCCCTTTTGGGAGGACATATTTCTACCTGCATTAAGGGACAGCTTGGAAGAGAGCTGGGTGCAATATATAGACCAGACTTTGACAGAAGCCAAGTATAAAATCAAAGGTGATGGATCAAGCATGTCAAAGATGCTCTCCCTCTCCAATCAGATCTTTAAAAAGTGCTGCAGGTCATGCAGGAGACCATAGACAGTAATGTGAACTACTTCTCTACATATGGGTCTTCTTTTTTTGTGATGGAAAGCAAGGAAATTAAGCTCCTCACCAAGAACAGTCAGGCTGGTGTTCATGAGAGTCCACAGACTGCTCTCAAGCACAATCTCACATGTCTGGACTGGAATTATATGCTTGACCATAGAAATGGAGAGTTGATTGTTGACATTCTGATATGTATGGTGCATTGCAAGTGAAGCTGAATGTGGAATATGACCTGCAAACTCTCATCATATTCCAGAGCATCTACAATCTATACTATGAGGCAATGTGAACCACAGACAATGTTTCTATGTGTGCACTGGACAATGATGCATATAGGCTCCCTCCAAAGTATTACTCTAAGTACTCCAAGGTGGTAATGGTATTTCAAAAGGCCCAGAAAAAGACCTATGATGTTAGGGATGAATACAGAGTCAGTGGATAGGCAGCACAAATATTGCTTGATGAGGTGATTTTGAAGGCATGTTCAAAAGATTCTCAATCATATGTATTGCATGTCTGATTGGCATTCCAGGTAGAAAAATATATACAGTACAACCTATTGCTCTGGCTGTGATCTGAGGTCTGGTTTTCATTTCTAACTAGATGTGCAGAGGAAATATAGCACACACAGATTGCATTGGTAAAGTGCAATCCTCCTAATCTGAGAGTGATGAGAGGACTTCTCAATCACATGCTATGCTGCATTACATTTACAATCATTTCTATGACCACCATGTCAGAAAGTCTGTGGCTTTATTGGAGTATTACAATGTGGTGGAGGTATCCAATATGTTTTTCCTACAGGATTTGGACCTCAATTTCACTCCATGTCCAAGAGGTGGATGATGCTTATGTGTTGGCACTCATAGGGTGTAATGCAAAAGCTCAGTGGGATAGAGCACTGAGGCCTTCCTCTGATGTCCTATCTACTGTGGATCAAATGGCCATGTTCCCCATTAGGCCCAATCCCACTTGGACCATGCTAAAGAGAAGCATTGCCAATAATCCCTTATCAATCCTGAAGAAATGTATATTTCCAGCATAATTCCATAGCTTTGCACTAGATATCCATTGACTCTTTTGCCAGTTCACCACACAAGTCTTGATAATAGTGAATGACAGTGCATTGAAAGGGATTTGTCCTATTTCCACTAATCTGGATGATGCCATATGATGATGGACTGTTGTCAATATAGATAGAACCATAGCCAATATGGTGTTTGAGGCTAGCAATGCTGGCCTGGAAGGTGCTGGAGGCATCATTCATGGATGACAGGGATCTAGATTGATGTCATTTTCTGATCATATAGAAACATGCTTTTGTTCTTTGCACTCACCACTTTTGGCAAAGTCTTGATTGGCTGCATACTGGAAGGGAGAAGGATATATCAAGAAATACCATGATCTTCTCAAAGAAAGAAATAAGCAATGGTGCTTTGAGCTCAATAATGTAATTGTGTTGATTTTTTCTTGGCTACAGTATCTTTCTGCAAGTAAGAAGATGATGCAAAAATGCCCAGAATTTGTTTGGAATATCCAAAATGGAAGCTTTGTCTTTGTGATGAATTCCAAATTTTATAAGGTGGAAGGACTAAGCAAAGAGGCAAAGGAAAAGATGAAGATAAAGGAAAGAAAGGTTATGTATGTATGAGAGAGGTGTAAAGTTCAAAAAGGTATTTGCAGAGGAGCTGTGGAGTCAAGTGAATTTAATGAATTGGCTAGCAGAAAGGATGAAATAGACAGGCAGAAGAGAAAGGCATCATAAAAATGTATAAGGGATGCAAAAAAGACCTTAGAAGGAATGACAATGAAGAAGATCAGAAAGAGACAGAGACAACCTTCACCAACACCAAAGATAAGTCCTAAGAGTAAGGGGAGTTCAGAAGATAGTGATATGGATGAGGAGATAGAGGATAGAGAAGAGGATCTGAATATGAATATTGATATAGAGAATGAAAATGTAATGGATATAGATTAATCCAATGGAAAATGAACTGATCATATCTCATTTCCTTTGCTTTATAATCTGGGTTCACAACACAGTAGATGCTCTGAAATATTTTGCACTCATGGAATAGTAGCAGAAAAATAGAATGGATACATAGCATAAATACTTTCTTTTGGCTATAATCTCTTCTATGAGAATCCTTCCATATTAATTTGAAATCATATTTAGGATCTGGAAGGCATGTTTTCCTGTGCTCCATGACATTTCTAATTGACTGAAAAAAGCAGTAAACTAAAATAGATCTTTTTTGAATTTGTCTTCTTCATATTCTGATTTGGTATCAATTCAATATGATGTTCTGGAGCCATGTGAACATCATCTTTTCAAGAGTTTGTTTGATGTAGTTAATTAACTAGACATAGCCTTCAAATACATCTGATTTTTTGAGACCATGTTTCATCTTCTCTTCCTTCTATCATTATAGACATTGTGTATTAATTCAAGGACTTTATTCTATATTTTCTGAATGATACAAAGAGGCCACACTAGTCATGGAAACATACTAGAAGCACTTATGACATCCCTGGCAGATTGTAATATGGTAGTTTCAATCTATCCCTACCTTTTACTAAAACTATACAATATCAATTTATAATCATAGTTTTATATCTTATGTATTTGCATGTCTTATGGGGTTCTCTTATATATATGCTGGATTCACTATGAATAGCTGTGTCAAAGGACTGATTTTTTACATTGATGTTGCATCTTCTTCTCCTCTCTTTTAGCATTATGCTTAATATTAATTCAGAATCATGTACTGGAATAATGGACATATTTTTCCTAGGATTCCTATATGTGCTGCACTGACTAGGAATAGTGGTTGAGCAGCACAGAATGTTTTACAACCATATTTCATCTCCTCCTCCCTTTTCATACCAATCATTCATATTAATTCAGAAACTTGGTTCAAGGACTTTTTAACTATATCTCCAGGGCTTTTGAGTTCTAGGAATGTGTGCATAACACTTCTGAAGCCTCTGCTATTTTTTTAGAAGGTGATATGTATGTGCATCTGATGAACCTTGTTTGATTTTTATTTCAGTCAGATATTCACTGAAGCATATGATGGGGACTCAAAATGATCCCACTGGTGTGCCCCACATCATGGTAACAAGAGCCTAGAGATGGGTGACAACATTTTTTAATCTTAATTCTAAAATGACCATATACAGTGGGCAACAAAACTGTTGCAATCCCTAACCCTGATGTGGTGTGTGAAGCACACCACAAGCACCTGTGGAAACTTTGCCTAACTTTAGTGGAACAAAACAAAGTATATACTCTTGGCTACAAATAGATTCCTTGGTCATGCAATTTGGTCCGACAAACCTTGGTGGATTATGAATTTTCTCCTGAGGACATTATTTGTCAGCTAGATAATGACCCCAACCATACCAGTAGGAAGGCCAAGGAGTGGTTTGAGGAGCATGGATTTGAGGTCATGATATGGCCTGCTCAATCACCTGACCTCAATCCCATAGAACATCTATGGTTTCTTCTCAAAAGCAGGCTAGCAGAGTATCCTGAGCCACCCAAGGGTATATTAAAACTTTGGAAGAGGATTTAGGAAGAGTGGTATAAGATTGGGGTGGAGGAGTGTCAAAGATTGATTTAGAGCATGCCTAGAAGGGTTCAGGAGATTATTAAGGCCAAAGGAGAATATACCACATACTAACAGCAACAAAACTGTTGCAATGACATGAGTGGCTTAAAATGTCAATATCTATCTCCACAGTCACTTGACCAAATCACATGACCAAGGGACCAATTTGTAGCCAAGAGTATATACTTTGATTGGTTCTACCACAGTTAGGCAAAGTTCCCACAGGTCCTTGTGGTGCACTTTGCACACCACATTAGGGTTAGAGATTGCAACAGTTTTATTGCCCACTGTAAATCTGATGTCTTCCCTGATGTTCCAATTGCCTCAGCACAAGGCTCATCAGAAAGCCAGCATTCTGCTACAGAGTCCTGTGCTATATCCATGGTAAGCATTGCACCTGCATTTTTAAGTGTGGTCATCTTAACTTACTTTCTTCTGGGCAAGAAGTATCAAAGTTCCCACATTTTGAGTTCAACCTCATACCTCACCTCTGATACTTCCAGGCACATTCCAATCCACTCCTGTCAACTCCACCATCCACTATGTCCACTTCTAACACATTCCATGCTTACCTGCACCTCTGGCAAACTCCTGCACCTCTGGATTTCAATCTGCCCCTTTTCATCTTCTTTGATTATGACTCCCCTTCTATGACTTCCTCTTACTCATTTCCTCTGACACAACTGATTGCTAATTAGCTTTAACCTGTGTCTTGCTTAGGAGCACAGCTCTGGGCATTTGTACACCTGTCACAGCTCTGGACATTTGTACCTCGATCACAGCTCTGGCTCACTTACCCCCATTCTCCATTACTTAGTCATTCAGACTTGTCACCTCCATATATAAACTCATGGGTATTGTGTCATACTCTAGTTCAAATATCAACTTGAATATCCCAAAAACTCTTGAACTCCTAAATAGATTGACTCCCAACTCCTCCAGTCACTACCTTTGGCTCCCCTGTCATTAATACTCCATCATTCATTAAATACAAGGACACAGTTCACACAAGGGCGCAGTGCTCCACCTTGAGTCCCTGAAGCCATAGTCCTTAGCCCCTCTGCTCATATCCACGGGACATCCATCCTCACACATTCCTGTCCATTCTTGTTCTTCACATCACTCACTTCTGAACATCATTGTCCACCTCCAGACATTATCATCTGCCTTTGAATATTCTTGTTGACCCCCAGACATCCTTGTCCACTTCCAAACTTCATCATCTCCCTCCAGACTTGGTCATCCACCTCCAGACTTTGTCATTCACCCTCAAACCTTGTTCCTTATTACTGGACTTGGTCAACCTTTAAGTGGACTTGCACTCTGATGCCAAAACAGAGCATAGGACCCCTATAGCAATCATGGTTCTAATAGAAACCCTCAAAGAGACTACATGTGTTGAAGGCAAATATTGAAAAAGACAAAACTGGCCCACAAGTGACTCACTATATGGTGGTAGTGATTGCCATGAGAAATCCTCTCCTTTGAGCTCAGGGATTGTGGTATGCATTTTTATGTAACCATAACCAGTGACCAAGGGATCACATCAGCATGCATCTCATGGAAGCAAAGGGTCTGGAACAGTCAATCTCTAGAACCATCAGAATTGTTGAAACATAAACATGCTTGTTGAAATAAGTTTCAGTGGCTTGTTACTTATGGATTTAATGCTATTCACCTTGAAATTTAATTAACATGCACCTCTAAATTTGATACATTCCATCATAAGGTCTGCCACCTGCAATATCTCCTCATCTGGAAATACCTTTTAGATGTGTTTTACATGCCACTCTACCAGTCTCAGACTGGCTTCAAACTAATCTAACACCTCTTTCCTTTTGTCTCTGCCTCTCCTTCCACCCTTGAAGCCACAGCAGTACAATTTGAACATTCTGAAGAGCAACCAGCCATGTAAACTTGAAGGGCACTGTAACACATACAAGATGGCATTTCACATGAGCTGTAATAAGCAACATTAGTGGCAGTGGAATGAGTTAGATGTTCACCATAACTGGATGTATTCCACCTTATGTTTGCTTCATGTATGTCCCTCATTGGAGAGGAACTCAAAGACACCCTTTGCAATGATTTCATTTTGGTGAGGCTGAAAAGAGGCATGTGGTGACAATGGGGGGTGACAGTCAGTGTGATGCAATGCATTGTAGAGGCTGACCCAACATCTGCAGATGTTGTGGTAGTATGATGCTAACCTGACTGTAGGACACATACTACCTCATAAAGATGCCAACCACTATGCCAGGACCTCTCACACCACTAGAAGAAACTTCACTCCAACCAAGGCCAAACTCTGGGGCCTCCAAACACAGTGGCTCATGAAATTAACAAAATTCACATTACTGGTGGTCCACAAGTTACATAAGGTGACATGACAGTGTTTCATAATAGACAAGACATTCTTTCATGCTTATTTGTCAAGTGCAAACATACTCCAACAAACCAGTCACTGGAATGCCATTACCACATCATTGAATTGATGATGTTCTTGTTGCTATAGCTTAATACAGGCATTCACAACTCACTCTTCAATCATATTATTGTGCTAAAGGTACATATACTAGGATCTATGGATGTGGCCTTCTCCTTTTGGAAGTCTGAGGAAAGATGTGTCTGCATGTTGTCATTTGAACTGGTGAGTTTCAACAATTCAGATTTCCATATAATACTGGCAGAATCCAAATATTGGCAATCAGTCTGTTCTGATGGTATTGGAAGCAAATGACCAAATAGGATTCTACTAGTTTCCTTCATATTTGAAGGGGAATTATTAAATTTTGATATCTGAAATACTAGAAATGTGTCTATATTCTTCACCCTTTCCATGATGACAAAAATTGGTCAATGATTGGTCCCTGAATAATCTAATGGACCTTTGACACATGTCAAGGACTGTCCAACATTTGATGTCATAATGTACTTTTTCCACCCATTGTGGCACTCCACATGTATACTAAGTCCCCACAACTAAGGTGTGGCAGCAATAACTGAAATACACCATGATGTTTTATCATGTGCCCCTGTTTCACGTTGGACTCAACCATCCCCCAATTCTTCAATATGACCCCATCAGTATCCACTAGATCTTCCCATGTCTCCTCATCTTTTTGGCACATTCTATGCCCTATTCCACAATTCATCCAGCAGCATAGTGATCAGAGAGCTGGAGAAACATGGCAGCAATTCTTTGAATGAAGAAATGAGATCAATTCCTGAATCAACAAAGAAGAAAGTGCTGCAAAGAGAACAAGTTGAAAGTGTCATGCTGATCTTGCATGCTGGAAAAATCCTCTTAGACAGAATAGTGCAAAGGTCTTCCACTGGGATGAGCAAGATGACAGTTTCAGGATATGTATGTACACCCATGGGATATAGTAGGTTTATGGTGGAGTGGTCCAGATATCCAAGTGGACAAAAGCAGTACAACAAATTTGCAGACAAGTGGGACCTTTGCATAGACTTCAACAACAATGACCACTTTTCATTGGAGGAGAGTGATGGTGATGAGAATATGCTCCAGCTCCCTGCTGTGTTGCAGAACACCAGTGGAGCTGCATTCTCTGTTGTTCTATGGAGTTCTACAGCTCCTGCTGGGGAAGAGATATGATGCATCCCCTGTTATTTCATTAGAGCTTGTGGATGCTGTTAACAAAAAGGTGAGTGGCTGGATTCTTGAAACTCAATGCCATCAGTTCATCCTATGCTCTGTTTAGGTTGCAGGTTCTGTGCATGGCAAGAAAAACCAAATGGCCCACCAACAATCCCATGAAAGTCAAAGACACTGCATGACACCATTCATGGACTTTCATATCAAGTATCTGCTTATGTTACTAGAGGGCCACCAAGAACTCCAGGCTGCTGCCTCACTTTTTCAGGACAGCATCAAGATTATGATGACAGGAGGAAAACTGGTGCTTTCAATTTTGCACCTCAGACATCTGAAGGAAATAAGCTCAAACACTCCAGAGATGGAGGAAGCATTTTATATGCTGCATGAATGTATCACTTACATAGACACACATCTGTAGAACTATAATTGAGTGTATAATTTCCTTGCAGTCCCAAAGATGTATGCAGTTGAAATACTATACATGTTATAGAATGCATACTTATAATTCCCCATCTTTTTACCACAATGATTAGTATATTCATGGGATGTGCAATCTCTTCTGGTGCTAAAATTGTTTGTGTCATATTCACTTATGGTGAGCATTCACCTGCTCAATTAATGAACTCTAAGCTATCAAGTCAGTTCTGATTGTTCCAGCTTGGACTCCAAAAGTGAGGCATTTGATCTGCTGTTTCAGAAAAACCAGTCTTAATATGTATAGTGGCATATGTAGCAGTACAAATGAGGATGTATTGTAACATTTATTGAAGAGTACATTCACAAGATCAGTAAACATCCCAATATTTGATACACTTGACTAGTAAATCCATCACCTCCAATACCTCCTACTTGTCAGGCAATTATTTTTGAATTTGGTTGATGTGCTACTCCACTATCTTAGCATCCACCTCTGTGATGATGATTTTTAGCACATGTCAAAGGATGATAACATTCTGTGCAATGTCAGGTTTGCTATCAAGCAACTTGGCAAAGTAGTTGAGGAGCAGGTTGTTCATTGATCAGTGACATTTGGATGTGGCCTGGGAGGGTGCCTCAGTGCTATGTATTTTGCACAGGTTGCTTATTCATGTTAGCATAAGCTGAGACCTGGATGTAAAAAAATGAATCTGAGAAAAATGAAGTGCAAATTAAATTGTTTTTACCTGAGAGACCACAACTGGAGAGTTGTTTCCAACTGCCTGAGTTGATATGCCTTGTTCTGCTATTGGATCATGAGTGGGTGAGCTTATTTCAAAGATGTGCACTGATGGGAGACTCACCTCTTGTTTTTTTCTTTCTATCCTTCCACCCCTTGAGTCACTTGGGGGCAATTTTCACCTCCAGTGGATGGACAGGCCACATGAACTGAATGCATTCCATGTCATCCATCTCATTCACTGTGAAGCTTATGGCCTCTTACATATGCTGTAACCATGAACAAGGTTAGCAGCACCACAATCAAGAATTCAATACTTTAAATGAACCTTGAAATAATCACTCTCTGGCTAGGTGAGTGTATCTCCATTGTCAACAATAAATTTCATGATGTCTTTTTGCAATGTTTTGAACTCTGCAAGAGTGAAGTGCATAGTGTGGGGAATGTGGCAACAATGAAGATGGAGGTTGTGTGCAATGTTGCACTAATAAAATAGGCATTATCAACAGCCACAAGCAGCAAGGAAACAACAATGAAACATACATGAAGCTGGTACATCAACAACTAAGTGAATATGTTCTGAAAGAGGGGAAAAGAGGAAGTGATATGAGAGTGTTTCCAACAGTTGTAGAAGGTCTTCTTGATGTAGAATTAAGCCTTTGAGAGCCTGCTGAATGCAATTGTCAAAAGGAATGGAAGTTTTGTAAAGGGAGAGCGCAGGCACATCAATATCATAAAAGCTGGCTGAATTCTTATACTTAATAATCTCCTCCAGAGTTCTAACAAGAGCTATACTTAAAATTCCGAGGGGAAAGATGGTGTTGAATGTCTGGCCACAAACCCAATAGTTGAAAATCATGTCTGGAACTGCAATGTGAGGCTCAGTCACCCCTGAACCTAAGAAGCATAAGCAGCATAGGTGAATGTAGGAATAAACATGCACCACTAGCAGGTTCTGGTCCTTTGACAATGATGAGACTGTTGGCAAAGTCCTTCAAGGATGTTTTGATTCATGCTCTGAGGCATTTCAGTATATTTAATTGAATCTGCTCAAGCCTATCTTCAATGAGTTCACTATTGAAATTAGGGATAAAGTAGAGGTCAAGATAATCCACCTTCACATCACAGAAGATTTTGAATTTCTTGGCTCTAATGGCTTCTTTGAGATCTCTGAAGGCCCTTGTCTCTTTCAAAATTTTGACAGAGAAGATCCTTTTGACATACTGACTATAGACCCAACAGTGCAGCCTGTCCATCTTGTGGCTTTCAAATTTCTGACAGTGTATTGGTCCAATGCTTGATCCAACATTATTTCAAGTCACACATGATCACATTGGGTTATGTAACCTATTCTGTGCCATGCTGAATCTGCTACTCAGCCAGTGCATTCAAAGTGTCAAGAATCCAAGATCCAACATTGCTATATCAAGGAATGCAAGTAACCAAAGTCAAGGCAGACTCTTCAAAGCCAGTGGCAATGACAAAGCCAGCACTCAGGAGGAATCACCAGTCCGTCACGCCACCCCCTCCCCCCCTGGCATAAACCCCCTGCGAGACACCGGGATATGTCCTCCTCCTCCACTTAGTGG